>JAIUZE010001409.1:0-161143 GCA_022085475.1 Heliosperma pusillum | reverse complement strand
TAAGAAGTTGTTATACCCTACATCAAAGGAGGAGGAAGACAGAAGTAGTTGCTGAGAGAACCATCCTTCGCATGTTCACAATAAAGACAATCTTCATTTTCTTGATGATAAATAATATGACTTGACGGTTTATCCTCATCTCCTGCCAAAAGAAAGCCATATAAGTAAAATACATTTTTATAAAAAACGCATATGATAAATCATTAAGCCAACGTTATAATAAAACTCAATTCAAACAAATTGAGAAATAAATTAACAAGAAAAAAATAGAAGAATATGATACCATGTGAATACGGTATGTGAAGCAGAGGTTCACATCGAATGACTCGTTGTGGATCCCCGTTTGCCACCTCGAGAAAGATAACGTGAGCAGGAGCAAGAGGAGGCACACCCTTTGGTCGAGCAAAGAAATTTAGATGAAGCCCATACCCAAAACTACTTGAAAATACTGGAACCAATATTGAAGCAAACTCGACAAAGTCATATTCAACACCCTACAAAAGAACACCAGACATTAACTAAAACACATCGAGAATCAGATAAAGGGTTTCGAACGTTTAGCAAAAATAAAGGGTATTCCATTCAACCTCTGTCCCGATGAATTGTTGTCCTTTTATTTTGGCACAAAGACCAAGAAAATAGTAAGGAGCATTCGTGCTTATGACAAGTGGTCAATAGTATCATTTGAGGTCAAATTACTCATAGAAAATCTTCCTAATATAGAAAGGACAACAATTGATACCTTGTGGGATTTCAAATGACCCAAAGCAAGCTCTTGACATAAGTTTCTGCAATCGAAGAATTTGGGAGCGGGCTGTGACGCACGATAATTTACCATCTCAACTAGGGCACGGTACATCTCAGCATGCATCGAATGATCATCATCGGCAAAATGACTACAATTCAAAAATAATACAATTTGTAATGAAAATTGAAATACTCCGAAATAAAAAGAAAAAAACGGAAAGATATAAACATACGGAAGAGGAGCATCCGAATTATGGCAAATGTGGTCGTATTTGCTAGGGGGATATATCTTGGGGAAATTTAAATCATCATCTTCATCACTGCAATTCAATTCAACGAAATTAATTCAAGTGAATAGAGAAATAAACCGAAACCTACACGCGGGAAACAATGTAATGAAAGTATAACATACCACGTATTCATGTCGTCGTTTGGTTTAGTTTTGCATAAATTTTCGTTCAAGTTGGACGTATTCATCTTCTATAATATCAACTGTTAATTTTGAAAATGACCAATAACTAATACTTATATAGATTATAGTCCTACTCCGTATTAGTTAAGAAGTCGAATTGGGCTTTTGGAAAGTTTCCGTATATAAGATTAGAAGTGGAATTCGTTTATTCTATGGAAAGCTTTTTAATGTTAAAACTAGTTTTGGTACCCGTGAAATTCACGGGATTCTAAAATTTGGTGCCTTAATCAACTTAGTTTGTAGTTTGTTGCCAGCTATATTGAGAAATAACTAATATGTCTTGAACTTAAAATGAATCTCTTAACGGGAAAGAATTTGCCTGAAAAATAAGGTCCTTGTAATGGTAATGATTGTGTGCTTGCATTGTGCATTTGAGATTTATATAATTCCAGAAGCATCTCAAACTCAAAAATAAAGACCATTGTCATTTTAACAAAACAACATTCTTTTTAGTAAAACTGTATAAGTGAACTTAATTATTTCCGGTCATTTGTTTATTATTTGTATTTTTGAGTGTCTTATTCATTTATTTAACATTATATATTAAAGATGTATTTTATGGGTATTTTGATATCCCAATAGAGCTATTATTCACTTATCATCCAATGTTCCTACTTACAAATGATCCCCTCCCCAAAAATAAAGGTAACAAATGACGGGGACGAAGGGAGTAAAACACAAAATAGGGTACTCCATCTTGACGTAAAAATGTATGTACTCCATCTCCATTCTCAGGCCAAACTTATCATAACGTACTATTTATGTCCCAACACCTCTGCATTATGGATCCAAACAAATCAAATATATGACCAAACAAACTCCTAGCCCTTAGATTGTAGTTATGTACTACCCTAATCCCATTTTAAGTCTTACTTGTATTTTGGAATGATTTAGAAGCCTTGATGAAAAAGGGAGAATATCAAAAATCCACTTTTCCTTGCTCAAAATAGAAATAATTAAACTTAAAAAATATGATAAAATTTCCTAAAATAATAAGAGAAAATTGCAATCAAATTGAAATGGAGTGAATACAGGTTGATCAAATGAAGAGAATCAATCATACCCCCTCCTATACAATCTAAAATACCAATTTACTTTTTAGAGTTCAAACTTTCAAAACTTTGACCGTTTATAAATCGGAATATATAGAACTTTGAAAGACGAAATCAATATATTTGGTTTTGTCTTGGAAATATCTTTCCTAAAATTATATTTTTAGTAAAATAATTTTATATATGAAGGAATAAAAACGCATTCAAAGCAAATGGGTACATTGGATTGGATATGAGGGAGTATTTTCTAACTGCTACAGTGCTACATAATAAGCTTATACAAAACCCAAAGACCAAGTTAGATACAACTCTATATTCCGTAATTATACGTTGAACATCAATGAAATATTGTTGTAAAAAGAGTTTTACCCGAAGAGGGTTTGTTTGAGAAACTAAATGAACATCGAACAAATGAAAAAGAGTCAAGGTATGAGAAAACAAACAGTGGTCACTCATATGCATAAATACTCTCTTATTTTAGGTCATTGATTATATTAATCGAGTATCTAATGTGAAGGTTATTGATTATGGAGAAAACATCAATAGGGAGACGATGAGCGAGAGCGGATTCTTGAGTTTCCAGTGTCGTTCAACTATATTTGACCATAGTAAATATGAACCGATGGTAACTGCAATACATGTTTTTTTTTCCTTTTTTTCACGTGGCATCGTGTTAGAGTCCATATCTATAACATAGAAACACCAATCAAGAAACACTCAATTTACCCTTTTTATATTATTACTAGTTTAATTTCCCGTGAAAATCACGGGATATTTTAATTTTTGATTAATAATTGTTTGCTCACGTAAATTTTATTTACTGTTTGAATAGTGGGTTGATATTCACTTTTTTCTTTAATATTTTTTTTTGTTATTGTAGTAACCTATTCTCACTTTACATTTGTCATCGAATGATATCATTTTTTGCTCGAAGTCAAAATGATATTTTTCTTTGTCCAACTTTATTAAAATAATAATATTATAAAAATAATAAGTAATGCTAGCCATATTTAAATACTTACATTTTTAAGTATGAAAATAATAATAATGATAATATTTAAGAATTAAAATATTTTTCACTCATTTTTCTTAACAGTTGTAATGTTTAATCAAATAAATAACAATTGGAATACGATAAGTATAATAGATAAAACAACATTCATTCTCACATTAAAAATTCAAAATTATAAGATATTTTACTTTAAGTACAATGAAAGTATAGATTTACCCTTTAAACCAAATTCATACAAAAATAGAGAATATACAATATTGGTGTTAAAACTTACCTTAGTCAATATTTGTAATGTGTTGCTAATATCAATTCCAACAAATTCACTACACAAAATATAGAGAATATACAAAACATTCTAAAATATTATATCATATACTATTATAAATATGAGACTAAACACTAAGGTTCTAATTTGGTCAAGCTAGGATTTCATTCACCAAGGTTTGACCTCCCCTTCATAGATAATTATATTCAATCATCGACGATCTCAAGTGTCTTCATTAAAATTCGACAATAGCTCTACTTCTCTCTTATCTCTTCATTTCTTGCCTATTTGATCTCAACTCACGACAAAGCAAAGATATGAAACTTTTAATTTTGAAAAATCAAATGAAATAAATAGGTTTACTCTCTATATATAGTTTTATTTCCTAGGAATGTGCTAGACTTCTTATCAAGTGATTTTGTTTTATACTTGAAACTTATTAAATTGATTTCATAACCGTAGAATATGAAAAGTTTTTCATTGAAGTATGTTTATGAAAGGAACTAATGCTTGAGAAATGAAAATTTACATAATATGAGTAATTAGTATATTGATTACTACTTTGCCTTTTCATCTTTTATTTTTTTTATCTTTTTAAAAAAAAAAGAAGAAGAAGATTGATCTATCATGTAATTGTAGCACGCCATGTGTCATTCCATTAACTACTCAATCTAGCCTTTTTATATTATTGTATAGATAAATCATAAATTCTCATCTGAAAGGAATATGTCTGTTATATTCGTTTTTAACTTTAAGACGGGTCAGGTAAGACAAAAATAATTTTCCTAGAGACTAATAATTCTTAAGACGGATATACGAAGTATGAAACAGGGTCATGGATAAAATTTGAAAAATAAAATCAGCTGATAGGTAAGAGTTACCGATAGAAAACATACTACGTGTGTGTTTGACCTAGTTTTAGAAGAGTTTTTTTTTGTTATTAAAAGCTTAAACCTGGCAAGACATACAATTTTTATAACTCAAAAATTACTTTTAAAAAGCGTATAATCATTTTTCGGTCATTCAAAGTAGAAGCACCAATTTGGCTTCAACTTTTACTACATTTTAATAAAATAATAAAATTATGTGCTAAAAACATTTTAATAAAATAATACAAATGTTGTTTACTCATATTTTTTCATTCTCTACAAATGAAGACCCATCATGATATATTTTATAACAATAATAAAATGTTTTCTTTAGTAAAATGATGGCCAAACTAAGGTTTCGCTATACCCCTTCACTCGAATGTGCCAATTGGCTTAAAGGTTAGTGCACATGCCCCGTTTGTGAGATATTGAAGGCTGACAGGGTTTGAACCCATGACCAAAGACTGACTCTGATACTATGATAGATAAACCATCTCAACTATAATATAAAGCCAAAGAGATTCCACCATAAACCAATTGACAATAGAGGTAGTAGCCCCTTACCTTATAATGTGATAAACTCTCTCATTCTTTATCAATGTGGGATTCCACTCACACGTGAGACTTTTGAGTTTTTTCACTGTCAAACCCGATCTAACCCGATCTGAGTTGACCCAACCCAACTCAACCCTAACATAATTGCCCCGATTACCACCTCTTCATATACCCGTCTGAAATTTCAGGTAAAAAAAAGATGGTTTGAAACAAGAATTTGCGTATTATATTATGATCGACTTATGAAGACCGTCTAACAAAAGTGTGTACTCGTCCCCAGTCGTCTCGTCGGTCCTACTAAACACCCTTGTTCTCAGGAGATTTTTGATTTGTTTCGTGTGAGCGCCTTCTTTTTTGAAGACTAGTACGGACTTCGGAACTCGACAGTATTAATACCAAAATTTCTGCTCAAAATATTTGCAAAATTAAACTTATAAAATCATCACATAACAACAAAATCCTTCATTTCCTTCCCTTTTTATTTCATACCAAAAACAGAGTCATCAATTTCATCACGACTACTAATTTATAAACCCCACAAAACCCAACATTTGTTTTTTTTTTTTAATTATTTATATAATTTGATTAAACCCCAGAAAACCCAGTTCATAATTTATTTATTTTAATATAATTTGATAATTTAATACTAAAGTTTATATATAATTTAATGGCGGATAAGCAACTGATAGTTGTTGTGGAAGGGACAGGTGGCATGGGTCCTTACTGGAATACCATTGTTTCTGATTATCTTCATAAGATTATAAGGTTATATGTTTTGTTTATGTTTCATCAATTTTATTTTGTCACATTTCAATTGTTTGTTTTATATGCTAATGCTCACCCCGTCCCTGTTATTTGTTTACCTTTGACGATTATTTGTTTACCTTTAATTAAAAGACGGAGTTGAGTAATGGGTTTAACAGTGATGATGATTAACTTGTTAATGTTGCATTTACATAAGGATTAAATCATAGGTTCTTTATTTTCTTTAATGCATTTACAAAACTGTTTTATTTTATTTTGTTTTATTTTTGTAATATTTACAAAGTTCTTACCTTTGGAACAATTAGCCCAATTTTCCTGCCAAAAGTTATGTTTTTGCAGATGATGGGTATTTTTCGACGAATGTTGATCAAAATTGTGTTTGGAGGGAAGGTTTAGAATAGCATAAAGTGGTGTTAGTTATCAACGAAATCGGTACATTCAATCAAGTTTGTACATAATCCGATACGATAGGATGTGTATACTTCATGTAACTTTTGTAAATGTATGAAGTGAATATGTGAAATTGGTAAAAGAGACAATCTTATTGGGTGCAATAGTGAATTAGTGAAGGAAGGTAAAGGATTTCAACTACGAAAAAGTAGATTTTTTTTATATGGAGGAAAAATTGTCAACTTTTTGGTTGTAGTTCTGGTAATCCAAGTGTTTCGGTTATGCATTGTGTGTTAAATGTGGAGAAAGTATTAATCTTTGGAATGTAACTGAGAGAGGGACTGCAGTTTTTGTACAGTATGATCGTCTTTTTGTTAGTGTGTAAGCTGGTCGCCTGCTTCTTGCTATCAGCTCTGTCTAACGGAAACATTGAAGGAAAGTGATGCATTAGAAGCTCATATGTCTGATAAGTCGACAATTCACTTACGATGAAATTTCAACAGTGGATCAATGATCTTACTGAAATATGAATAACATGATTCTGTATGTTATTCTAATTTATTTTGCCATTGCAGGTCATTTTGTGCCAACGACTCGACTGTTCAGGTATGTGGTATTCCGCCCTATTTAGGTTTGTTTGGCCTTTCCTTGTTCTTGGGCATGAGGGTAGTGATTTGACAATCAGGAGCCTAAAGTCCCTTTTTAAGGACCTTATCTTAATGAATTCTCATATGATTTTTCTTAATTTCTGAACTACATATGGTTTTTTATGTATCTTACTGGCATCTTTGCTACTTGGCGATACGAACAAACTATATCTGTCTTCTTTACCAACGCATCCCTATTCCCTACAAAGTGTATTTTATACTTGTTGGTTTTATAAAGGGAAATTCTTGTTGATTTTACATGTATCTGATAAATGCTCTTTTATTCAATGTATAAAATGGTGACTGCATGTTATTTCTAAATTTCATTTTTTAAGTTCAGCAATTGAACCTTTGTGATCCTTCTTATTTGGTCTCTTAACCATTTGTACTCAATATGCAGAAGTCTTCTGCCTCAGCAGCTTCTGATTCAACATTCGAGCTAGCCTTGGTAGTGTTTAATACACATGGACCTTATTCTGGTGCGTTTACTTGAGTTCAAGATGTCTAATGTTCAAGCTCCGTGAAGCCTTGCTCGATTGACAATATTTTATTTTATTTTATTTCAAAAATAACTTCTTGAATCTGGTAGCATACGCACCACCTCCAATAGAAACAACTCGCACTTTCCCTTTCAAATCATCTTTCTCTTGTAGCCATACATCTATAGTTGCATTCGCATCTCTGCCACATTCATCTTTGAACATGGCGATATTTTACAGCCAACACCGGTTGCCATATGTCCGTCATTTGGTACCATAATTTTCGTGAAAATTAACATATAGAACATCTCAGTTACTGTATATGATTGTTTAAATAATTGTCGAAAGCTGGACTCCAACATAGTTTTCTCTTATTCTTTCAATCAGCTTACGTGGTTCGGCGAAGTGGCTGGACTAGAGACGTGGACAATTTCTTTGACTGGATATCTGCCCTATCATTTTCTGGTGGTGGCTGGGATGATGTTGCAACTACAGAAGGGCTTGCTGAGGCGTTGATGGTATATGTTCTATTTTCTAGTGTCTGAAGTTCTCCTGGCTCTATTTGTCTGCCGTTAAATTGTTCTGAAAATTCTCTCTTATCTTCCCTAGAAAATGAAAAAAATGATAGCGATGCTACTTGCGTAGGATTTATAAGTAATAGTAGTTGTTGGTATTATTAGAATCAAACCGTCTCGAAGGCATTTGGGATATGCATGCCGACTATGATTTGCACCCTTACCTATATCTCACGTAAGAAAGGAAACTTTTTGGTCAAGTGATAGTTAGGGGTTGCCACTTTCACAAGTAGGGGAGGGACAAAGATTTATGTGTCGAGCCTCTTGTCTAAATCATGTTTGGCACACACATTCAGTTAAAGACGAAGATAGACAATTACAACGCTTCTAGGATTGAGCATAAGCAATGAGCTTAAAGAAAGCTTAAATAAGAAGTGATATTGAATTTTTGATTGACTAGTACCTCATAAAGAGGCTGATTTGATCGCACACAAATATTCACAGATTACATTGATAGCGTGGAATAAGGCACTAAAATCTACAAAACTGGAAATCATCAAGAAAATAATGTTACATTTGCAGATCAATGAGCAAGAACAAAATCTATCAAGTGTGACTTACAATTTAGGCTAAACATGAAATACATACACGCATAAAAGTAAAGCGTAAAAGGTCAAAGTGTGTAACCCCTCATGCTGTCATATCCTAGGATAGAGTGACCCCCAAAGATTGTGAATGCTGTTGTTCTGGAATGGTGATTGAGTTGTTGGACAGAGAGAGGAGTGAGCGTTGGTTCAAATGTAGATATGAAGTGGTGTGGGTTTTCTACTTAGTTTTAAAACTGAAGACTTAAAGGCAACACTGCGAAGATTTAAGATGTAAGCCTGCAGGTAGTTAGACTAATGTTCTCATTTCAGTTCACTTTGAGTTTCTCTCTGGAGTATGGTACTCCTTTGTTTCTTGCTTCCCTCAGAGGATTTCTAGGTTACTGATGCTTACTTCCCGAGTTCCTGTACCTATGTAAGCAAATCTCGTGTTTTTCAACAAGTAGGGACTAATGGGGTCAAAACCTTTTTTTATGTACTTGAAAGATGAAATGTCTAGGATGAAATAAATCAAGATGTAAGATGAAACATTTTTATGTACTTCCCGAGTTCCTTAGTTTTGAGTCATAATTCTGATGCAAAATTTCTACTCACATTATTGCTTCAATAACATCTTAAATTTCAAATAGAGCTTAAGTCTCACTGTTGTACAGCTTTGGAATAGGATGGAATAAATCAAGATGGCGCACTTAACTCTCCATGCTAACTTGTATCGTGAAGAATAGTATCGATACATTTTGGCATTTTGCGAATCAATTTTCAGTGTGGGTCATACGAAAACAACCTCTTTTTTTTCTATACCGGGGCATACCCACCCACAGGTGGGAGCTAAAAGACACTAACACTTTGTTGCTGTTGCATTGTCACTTAGATAATGATTTGCTGCACATTTGCGTTATCTTTATAGCTGTGCACTGAAGTAACTCAACCCTGTATACTATGTTGCATGTCAGATGTTTGCCATTCCCCAAAATGGATTCCAGGCACAACAGGATGTTGATGGCAAAAGGCACTGTGTTCTTGTTTCTGCCAGTGACCCTTATCCCTTGCCAACACCAGTATACCGACCAAATTTTGAAAATCTAGAGGTGGCTGAAAATGGTGAGGAAGAGAAAACTCTTTTATATGATGCTGAGACAGTGTCCAAGTGGTTCGGACAGGTACCACCCGAAATTTGCATTCTTCCATATAGCATCCTCCCTTTTATTTGCTCTCTGCTTCTTTTGTAATCTGTATTACTCTGACATTGGCTTTTCTTGCAGTGCTCTGTCTCTTTGTCAGTTATCTGTCCTAAACAGCTACCAAAGCTTAGAGCTATATACAATGCGGTAAGTGTCTGGTAAGATTAATTAAAATCATTTTTTGCTATGTTTTTTTTGAAAACCTTCAGGTCATCATTTGCATGCCTCTGTGCTAACTACAAGCTGAGCTAAAAATCTCTGTCAAAAATATTCGATAATTGCTTTTGAGTAATGCCTGCATGAGCTCAAAATCTGTCATCATTTGCATGCTTCTTTTGTGATCTGTATTTCTCTGAAATTGTTTTTTTTAAGGATCTTTTCATAATACTGATCTGTGCTGGTGAACTAAGATTCGGTAATGTGAATGAGGAAAAAGAACAAAAGTATCATCAAATGGAGTTGTTTTGAATCGTTCCATGAGTTTGTGGCTTGCCTTAGCAGAAGTCTGGGTGGTCTTTCTATCGTTTTAGCAAGAAAGTAGGATGTTCGGATAGTGAGGAAAGGAAGAGAAGGAAAAAAAGGAGTACCATTCGATTATAATAAGAGATGGAGGTTGCAGTTTATAGGTGACCGCAAGGCCCATTGTCATGGTTTGAGCAGACGTTAGGCAACAAACCTACTTCTCTTTGCAAATAGAAAGTCAGTAAAGATAATTTTAAAGAAAGATGGAAGGATTTATTTTATTTATTTTTGTGTTTCTGTAGCTCTGATCCTCAACATGTTGATGATCTTGATAATTACCTCTTATTTGAAAGAACTATATCACCGTCATATCCTCGATTATTATATTTATGTTGGAGACAATGAGGTCAAGGTTTGAGGTTGGTGGCACGTCATGTTATGATCCGCGCATCAAGAAGTTATCTCACCGCGCTTGTCCACCAGTTCTCTTGATGGTTTAAGATTATTTGGGATGTCTAGCGAAGAGGTTTAATGTTAAATTAAGAAATGATGAATCTTTTATCATAATTGTAGGCTAAGCGTAGCGAGGAAGCACCTGATCCAACTGTTGATGTTAAGCAACCTCACTTCCTTGTTCTCATTTCGGATGGCTTCAGTGAGGCTTGTTCAGCTTTGCTTCGATCAGGCGTGTCACCAAGTAAGAACCCTAACTTGACTCAGATTCCTGGATCTCGCCTTCCAGTTTTTCGCCATCTTGTTATTATTGTAATCTTGTTATTTGTGTTGATGCTTTTATGATTCATTTAGCAACATTGACTAGTAAGGGTTTTGCTAATGGCAGTGAAACGAAAGACAGTTCATATATGCTCTTTATCTATTCTAAGTGATTGATGCCGTTCTTTAAGTAGTAATATGAAGTCATTGTTTCATCAGTAGTAGTCAATTTCTTAGAAAATGCCGATTCGGCCGTTTTGCTTTTGGCAAAGAAATTTAAGAGAGCGAGTGAAGTAGAGTCGGTAGAAAATAGTTTAAGGGTAAAATATATACGATAAAGGTGAATTAGATGGGATTTAAGATACTCTTATAAGATCTATGAGCTAATATAATTCAAATTGTAAGGTTAAATGGGATATTTGAGGTACAAACATTTGCCAAGTTTATTTGTTAAAAAAAAATAAAAAATAAAAAATTAGGGCAATTCCCCAGAATATGAGTGATCCGTTGGAGTGGCGCTGTTATGGTATTTAACATGTCCTGTTAAGTGTGTTGCATCTTTTCTTTAAGTTGAAACTAAAACAATCAGGGCTTCGGTTAATATTAACCCAAGCTTTAGTTTAAAACCTCGTTCCTGAATTTTCAATTTGAGTATCATGTTACGTGGCTCCATGTTTCTCACCATAAAATTCGTCAGCCATATCGGATTCCTATTTTTGATATTTTGGTTATCAGTTGAGTGTACACTGTACAAGTTTGGATTCTCTCCGCATAATTGGTAACCTTTACTACATGCCCTAGGATCGAAAGACGCCTTTTGTGGATTATGTTACCGAGTTATACAATAACAATGTTGCAGTTGTACATTAACCTGTACACTCAATTGATTTTGTTCCATGAAATTGTAGAGTAGGATATGTTCACCACTCATGAATTACCCTTATATTTGTTGAATTCCGTATATATGATGTCATTTATACTCTCGTTATATTTCAGCAAATGGATCTACTTTGAATAAACTGCCTATATCTACCGTGAATGCTCCTCCAGCAACCATCAAAGTGGTAATTCTCTAGTTTCCTATCGTTCTTTCGTGGTTTGCCAAATCTTCCGCTTTCAATTCTCTGCTGAATTATGTGTCAAATTCTCCTTTAGGAGCCCAGTACAGTGACTTCAATCGGATCCGATCCTGCTCATACCCATATGCCTTCCATGGCTCGTCCCACTGGTCCAAGTGCCAGCTTACAAGCACCATCTCCTCCTAAATCCGAAGACATTATTATGAATGACGAGAGTTTACCAGAGCTCAAGCCCGTGATCGGCTTGCCACAACCTGTACGAACTATTGGTGACCTTCAAAACGGTGTGTCAAGTTCACGGGTACCTATTGGTGTGTATGGGTCAAACATGATGTCTTCAGGAATGACATCAAATGGCCCATCTAGCCCCATTACTGGAACTTCTCAGTCTATACAAAATACAGTCAGTAACTCATTTTCAACTGTACCATCTAATGTGCCTACCATTTCCAACCTCGGCATTTCTCACCCGTCGACCAATCTTCAAGGAAGTGTCAAGAATACTATGGGGCCCACTGTATCAGGGACTGGTCAGGGATATGTTCAATCAATGGCACATAGTGGAGCTAGTAAAAATCCAAACATAGAGTCTAGCCGTGGGACAAATGGCGGAGCATCTGTTACCGGGTCGAAGATGCCAACGCCTGGATTACCACAGCAGGCACAAGGAATGCAGTCTGTTGGGATGAATGGTTCAGCGTCCACTGTGACAATGTCTCAGCAAGGTCCAAATTCCTTATCATCACCACATCCCAGATACATTAAATTTTGGGAGGTAATTAACAGAGATTGCTAGATAAATACGTAGTAGTAGATATGGCTGATTATTCTTCCTTTATGTTTCTGTCTTTGTTATCTATCATCTTCCCCATGCTGTTATTTTGTTTGGACGCGGATTGTTTTCCAGTGGTTCCAAAACTGAGGTCCAATCCTGATTGCGTGTCGCAGACTTGAAGTTACGAGTTACCACATGAGGTGAAATGTTAGTATTTAGTATGTTTTTATGCCGATGATCGAGGGCCCTTTTGTAATTATTTGGCTACGATTACCCATTTTCTCCGGTAAAGGAGATTACCGCACCAAGAGGGTAGGGTGTGGGTTGGACACACACAGCCTTTCCCATGCAATAACAGAGAGACTGTTCCAAGTGACCTTTAAGCAAATTGGAATGGTCGTTTATTAATACTGTCGTCATTATCCGAGAAGCAGAACATTTTTAAGACAAGTTAGATATTTACAAAGGCTCCCTAGCCCCACATTGTTAAGACAAGTTAGATATTTAGATTTTAAGGTCTCACGAACAAGTGGTTTCGTACTGGTATCTGTTCTTTTTTAAATCTTTTCTGATTTATATAGCTTGTATAAAGGTTATGACTTTTGTAGGGAGATTTATGCGTAGAGAAACATGACCAGCGTGTACTTATCACTAAAGCGGAGGTACGAACTCAAAAATGCACTCGATATTCTGCTATTGGATTGGAACATATATTAAAGCTCATGTTAGTAAATGACGTTCTGAAATGTAGTTGTTTTTACGTCCTTTTTGGTTACAGGGATTCAGGAGTGGGACAACCCCAGAGACGTAAGTTGGACAAATCTGACCTGCTTAAATATATATTAAGTTCATGCTACTACTACCATTGTATTCTCATATGGGCCGTCACATGTGATTTTGTGGTTCTGGCTATAAAAGCATAAAAGCTTATGTATGTGCTTAGCTGAGTGAGGTTATGCCACACATAATCAAGTGGTTGAATGAATTTTTTGCTTGGCACATCCTTCAAGATTCCAGTAGAAAAATCGGAAAAGTAAATGGTTGTATTATGGTATTCCACCTATATGTTTTCGTGACTTTCTCTTGTTCAATTGTAGGCTTGCGGCAAACTGGCCACCATTTCTGGTGTTAGGTCGTCTTATTCCTCAGGATTATATGCATAACAAGTAATTCTTCTTTCTTCCCTGAGAATCTGCACCCACCGATATTTTAAGCTGATTATAAGACAAATGCGACTTTGTTTGGAGGTAGTGTGTCTAAATTTTTCTCTGTGTATTTCACTTCAGGCAGTTTGCTGGGAAAGCAGTTTTTCTTGTTTTCAGGGCGATGCATCCACATGGATTTCTTTTACAGCTACAAGAAAAGAAACTTGTAAGTTGGCTTTTAAAATGACTTATGTTAATCAAAATCAAAAGCTATGAATGATTACTGGCAGTGCATAATACATATCTACCATCTTCGGGAAGTTGTACATCGGATACATTCTGCCATTTGATAGTCAACAGCATCCACAGTGCATATTTATTATTTTAGGATCACCCAATTGTTAAAAGAGAGACATTTTTCTAAGCAATTTTTTTTATCGACTGAACACTGTATACATTTGTGGAGGCTAAAATTAGGTTCCTTTTGTGTTTATGTAGTGTGCAATGATCCAGTTGCCATCACAGACATTGCTTCTGTCAGTTTCGGATAAAGCGTACCGCTTAATAGGAGTGCTTCTTCCTTGGGTAAGCCTTTTCTGCTTATCCTCCCTGTTTGTGAGCATGCTAGTTTTCATGTGAGCTTTTGGTGATTTTGGGTGCTGCTATAATAGCAGGAAAAGCTAGGTTTCCTAGACGCTTCCAACTTCGTGTTGGAACTAGATAACATGAAAACCCTGACTTGATACTCGAGTGAAACTCAAACAGTTTAACGTGAACATGGCCAAAACTTGAAATGCCCAATCCGGCCCATAGCTAGCCAACAATTTGCTAGACCTTATATTCACCCATAGGCGAGAGCTGGCCTAACCAAATTAATCCCATAATCACACATCATTATAGAACCAAACCCGAAATGACCAAACTCAATGACAAGCTTACATGTAGAGAACTACAAAGGATAGGATTGCAATTAGCAGGATTTTACTATCATATTATTGCATCAAAATTCCTCGTGAGCTCATTTTCTAAGAAAAATAGTCAGGATTTATGTCCACTTCGTATCTGAAGTTTGAGGACCCTTTTGAAGTCACTCCATTATCTGAAAAAGAATCAAAATGACAGCTGGGAAACCTCTTTATGCGGTTGATGTTTGAATTCAAGAGTAAAAGAAACCTAATCGGCTTTCTTCCATTTTTTACGGGGTTGGAAGAAAAATTCACTTGATCGCCGGGGCGTGCTAATTCCAAGAACCCAGTCCACTCACATCACACATCCAATCAGTCACACGCGCCCGGCATTGCCTAGTTCAGTCGGTTGTCTGCTCGCTCATTCAGAATCTAAGCCACCAGCTGCGAAATAGAATTGAGTCGATTCTAGATGGGACTTTCTGCGAAACTCATGTAAAAATGCCACTTGTCCTGAACAGCTAACTGTTATATCTTTACCGATGCGCCCCTTTCTTTATTTAGGAGTTCGACGGATTACCGATTGGTAAACAGTATCCCACCCACTGCTACTAAATCACCACCCCCCCAAGTCAAACTAGTGCCCCTGGTTCTATTATAAAAAGCTAAAAAGTGGCACTCCAGATTTCAATCGCGAATTCTCAGTTGGAAGATTCTTTATGCTTTCAGCAGTTATCCGCTCCGCACTTGGCTACCACTTAAAATCTTTACTGAACTATGACCGGGCTGCATATTCCGACCCCCTGTTCATTTTCCGTTTCACTGACCATTGAGTTGGATTAACAAATCATTGTTCTTTCATGTATCGGACAGGATATAGTTGCTTCAAAATTCGAGATACCAATCCAAGTTAGTCTTCAAAATCTGCAACAACCACTTCAACGCCAGCATTTGCAACAACAACAACAACAAACGATAATGCAAATGGTTAGCGGTGGAATGAGTCAAGGTTATATGCAACCTTCAGTTAGGCCACAATCGGTTCCTCAAGCTCAAGGACAGGTCCCTTCTCAAGGCACCTCTTCGAAAATCCCTGGAGGTGGATTTATGCCTTAATTGTTGGATGATTCTCATCTTTTTGTTCCAAAATTTGTTGTTACTGTCTATTGTCAATATTAGGTCTTGTAGGATTAGCTTGTCACATAACATAGCCTAAGTTTAACCCTTTTTTTTAGTACAGTCAATTATACCGTTTTTTACATTATGATGATAATAATATATTTAGTACATAGACTATGAAATACCGGGAGCATTATAAAGTTTATGAGCTTAGAGATTAAGATGTATAATGAATATAATATTACTCTAATGATAGAATTCACAATGTGGTAATGCTGTGATAGTCTAACAATTACGGTAGTCCTAGTCTTCTATGAGATCACTATTTTAGTAAATGATGCTGATAAGGGTAGTGACAGTGATCCACAAGAAGTTTAGCAAACTCTTGAAATAGCAGAAGCTAACTTAAAGAAAGCGGAAGGAAAGAGACAAATAATTAAAGCAAACTAGCTCTCAGATGAGTTAAGACACGACTAGAGTCTATCAATCCGATAGATTATGTTTTTAATTATCGTTCTTTGTAATTGTTATATAAGCAACCATTATCATCAAAAATATTCAAGTTATATCAATTCATTCAATAATATTTCTCTAGGGGGTAAAATCCTAGGACCTCAATATACACAAACTCTACCACAAAAACAAACACCAGCATCTTTTTGCTACCCGTCGGAGGTGGTTGTCATCTCTTCCGAAGGGTCAAATCATTTAACGTTTTCAACTCTAACTCTCTACAAAGATGGATATATATTTTTCTCTTAAAGCAAATGGATAAAAAATTGGAAACCCAAGTTTTAAAAACTTTAAATTTATCAATTAGAACGTCCGATGACTCCACCCATCAGGTAGAACCGTCGGGAACATTGCCACCGGTGTAACATATCAATATGAGAACCACTGGAACTTGGAAAGGATTGGAGAGGATAAAAATTAGAAACCAAACTTTCTAAAATTACTAATTACAACGGTCAGCCTTGCTTCCTTCCCTCCCCCTTGATATCATCGTTGTGTGCACCGATGATGCAAATTAACTACTTCCTCCATTCTCCTATGATGTTCCCATTTTATTAAAATATACCTCACATATATTCACAAAATGGGTACATCATATGAGAATGGAGGAAGTATAAGAATTTCCGGGATAAAAACTCAACAAAAATCGGTACATTAGTTGAAGTATGCCTTTCAATAAATGTTATTTCTTTCGTTCCAAATATTTGTTTACTTGTATATTCTATGCGAGATATCTTTTATTCAAATATAAACAAATGATAGAAATTAGAGAATACTAAACCGCGTTACTCGCGAAAGTGGTAAATGAACCCCTCTATTTTGCGTAGAAGTGAAATTAAACCCCTTAACTTTACTTTGTAGAGAATTAACCCCTTAACTTTGTTATTAGGTGAAATCAAACCCCTTTTTATTTTCAACCAAAATCTCATCAAAAAGTCAATATCTCACCAATATCTCATATAAGTAACTCATTAAAACTCAATTCATGTAAAAATACTCAAGTCACTCGTCTATTATGTATGAACACATCTTGTTTCCAACCGTATAAGTCTATACCCAACTCTAATTCACCTTCTTGTCTCGTTAGTCTTCTTCCAATATCTTCCAAATAAACCCATCTTGCATTTAACTCAATTTTCACCATTTCCAACCAACCTCTTCGGCATCAGCGAGCCCATCGTTCAAGTCCCCGGACGAAGAAAAGACCCACCTTATTATGATTAGCGAAGTCTATTCCAACTCCGACACTCACAAATCACAAGCCTAAGTTTTTTTTTCCGTCAATCTCAATGGCATCATAAATACTTCTCTAGTTTTTTACTCCCTTTGTCTCTGTCTCAATTATTTATTTGTATTTTTTTATTGTTTGTGAGGACTATTTTAAGTTTTTTTACAGCAGAATATTTTATTTAAAGACAAATAAATGATCGAAAGATGAACAAAATATTTATGGCTTTTCTTCAAGTGTAGCACCGTAGTAGAGTGTGAGTACAGAGTAGAGTACAAAGCCAAAGAATAAATCAAAAATCGATTACGTTATAAGGAAAACTTGAATTCAGCTAATTGATCTTATGAATGGCTTGAATTTTTTTAGTGGAGCTACAAAAGACTAGGTAAAAATGAACTAAAGACTATGAAGTATTATCTTCTTTATTTCTCATGTATTGTATATTTGTATTGGTTCATTCCCCTTTTAATAAAACTGTAAGATTAGTAAATACTCCATTCGTCACAATTATTTATTTACCATTAATTAAAACATTACTTGCAAAAAATGTAAAAGATTAACCAATGAATATTTGATAATGAAGTTTTACCATAGAAAGAAATTTGGTAGATTGGAAGAGAGAACTGCGACATAAAGGAATATAGTTTTATTTTCTTTATATAGTAATACGAAATACTCATAATATATGTATATATACTATGTGTACCACTGTATTTTAGTGGTTGAAATGTATTCGAGTAAAATTATTGTATTTGGCGGTGAATCAATGACGAGATTTTGATGATATATTGACTTTTCCATGAGATTTTGGCTAGACAAAATAAAAGGGGTTTAATTTCACTTAGCAGCAAAGTTAAGGGGCTAAATCACTACAAAGTAAAGTTAAGGAGTTAAATTTCACTTCAAAGCAAAGTAGAGGGGTTTATTTACCACTTTCGCGTATAACATAATTAGTGACGTTCCTACCTATAGATACGTGGGGTTTCAAGATGTCAAACCCACAACTTTTATGTATAATAAACGTTGTAATTGTTAAATTGTTTGACTTGAAAATTTTACATTTATTAAACCCCATACTAAAAGTAAATAGAGTTATTTAATGGGAATAATCCATCTTATGTCCCTTCTCATTTTAATTCATCCTATATTTTAACCTATATTAATCTGAAATATGCACTCATTTACCTTTAAGTAAACTTAACCTAATTTTTACCTATAGCAACAGGTTTGGTTTCAGGTCATAAGGGTTGTGGGCCATTTTTTTTTTTAATTCTTGTTTTCTAATTCATTTTCATTTTTGATCTAATTACACAGCATATAAAAATTAGTCAAATTAAAACATCATTCATCTTCCTCCTCCAAAAATCCCAATCTACATACACTAATTTCCTTGTACTTCATTTTCCCCTAATCATCAAAATTAAAACTTGTCTTTTCACAAGCATTTTCCATCACCTAAAAACCTCCTGTTATTCTATCAATTGTGCAACAAAATCCTCCATCAACATTACTGCCAGTGAGATAAGGTTTGTTGGTGGAGTGGGTTGTTTGTTGGTGGTGCGGTTTAGTGGTGGACCGGTGAGATAAGGTTTTATGGATGGTTACTATGTGTTTGGTGATTGGTGATGATAATGAAGGAGATGAAAGGAAGGGAAGGACTTAAAAGCCTTTTTTTTTCAATGATTTTAGTGTTTTTTTTAAAATGTGACCTGACAAACAAGTAGTCGGTTACCGGTGTATTGTGAGAAAAATGAGTCCATTGTTCAGATTAATATGAGTTAAAATATAAGATGGATTAAAATGAGAAGAATGATAATATGATGGATTATTCCTATTAAATAACCCAAGTAAATATAGTGTTTATTAAATCCTTTTTCATTCAAACATTAAAAAAATATATAAAGAAAATAACTTTAACCAGATAGATCGCCTTACAATGCTGGCTGACTATTAAAAAGGGAAAGGAGGTCACTTTTTTATTACTGTTCAAATAATATAACTTCCTTTTTATAGCATCAAGCCCTTATAGCTCAGTGGTAGAGCGTCAGTCTTGTAAACTGAAGGTCCGTAGTTCGATCCTGCGTGAGGGCACTTTTTAGCAAATTTTTTGGCGCCATTTCATTTTCTCACATCAATTTTACCATTCACTGTGTTTAATCATGAACCAATTTTTTGAGTAATTTTTCATATTCTTTATTTTTTTGTCAATTCAGTTGGGAGTGAGTATCTTATTTATAGCCAACAACTTGCGACGATTGTAAGTCGTAACCAAGCGGGTATCAATGTATCATATGGCGGTTATTCACCCAAGATTAGGAGTTCAATCCCTTCCCAAAGTAATGGAGCAAATTTCTTGGCCAGTTTGTTTACCTTTTTGTAGAGCAGTTGTGGCAAAATTGTCGACATCGATGGTTGTGATGCAACTTGGAAGTCTTACCGGGACGAACATGTATTACAAATATATTTGTCGTATACAATACGTGCTTTATTTTGTAAATTGTGCCAACAGTTTTCTTTTATTTTTTAGAACATGCAAATGGGTTGGGCCACACCCAAACGGAGGAAAGACGGATCACTCGACAACACAACGAAGGTTCCATCCTAAAACCAATTGACAATAGAAGGAGTATCCCACCTCGGTTATAAAGTGGTACAATATCTCTTTCTCCAACAATGTGGACCCTCACATGTGATTTTCCAACACTTTTCTTTCTTATTTTTCATTATTTCACAGTTCATTGACGATTCTAGATCAGAAATGCATAAGCTTTATCGCTGGTTCGTTGTTCAAACAAAGCGAAAAAGCTTGTAAATCGCCTGCTCAGTAAACGCTTCAATACAGAAATGCGGTCTTTTTTCCACAGTCCGCAATTGAAATCGCTGGCAACAGAAATGAACGTTGATCAACCCATCAAAAGCATGGGCATAAGTCATGTTATAACACCCATTAATCAACCAAGTTAGTCTATATAAGCTTTCCATTCGACAGTTTTCTCAAGCCAAACAAATGAGTATCGTCGTTTGACAAGTTTTTGCTTTGAGCTTATGGGAAAGTGAAGAGTTTTCATTATCGAACAAGTGATTCAGCATAGTCTTCAATTAATTTGCATTTCGAAGGCAAAGTTGACATAGGTTCGAATCATAAGAGCTTTTGTCTTAAAAATATATATAAAGAATTCAACCTAAGATTCTTGCAAATGAAATCACATGATATCAGAGCGACATATCAATTCATCTGCCTTAGTAGTTAGTACCTTGCACGACCGAGATACTCTTGAGTCTTGATCAACATCGGAAAAAAATGGACCATCATCTACAAGCCAAGCTAAACAGTGGAGTATCAACAGCAAAGCTCACTAGCTCAGTCAGTGAGGCCAAATGAACATGGTCGGGACTCGGGAGGCAGGACATTTAAAACGGCCGTTCCATGCACAGCTGACAGCTTCAGTTGAAAATCGGGTCTACAATGTATTGGGAAGACGTGGCGGGACAGACCCGCACAGTCCAGGGGCCAGTTGTTCACGAGTACAAAACATTCGACTAGGAAGAAATGTCGAGGATGGATGCCAAGAATTCAAGAAGCAAAAGAAGAAACAACTGAATAAATAATTAAAATCTCAGATAGAAGCATTCAAATACAACCTAATATAATACATAATAGCCCAAAGTAGAGACCAAATCATGAAAAGATCAATGGCCTCCTGGAGAAAGATAGATATAAGGGACAAAGGGAATAACTAATAACAGCAAATAACCGAGACTTATATTACAAAAACCTACTATTTAGAATGTATATGGTATGTAGCATTTTTATTCTTTGTATGTGTATGTTCTCCAACATGACAAGCAACCTGCAAGATAATTCACATTCCTAGTCATTCATCAATAATGGCCGATATATGTAATATACATTGCGAGTCAAGTCATATGCTTGCTTAATTATCCAGGTCGAAAGGGTCGCCACATTAACACTTGAATACACGATACAATCATACAGTCAACATGAAAGATACTCCGTATAAGATTATACTCTGTATATCTTCACGATATGTCACTTTAAGTGTTCATAATTTGTATTAGCTCAGGAGTCAGGACCCATGCACGATTGCACGACACTCGGAAACTTAATTTTAAGGCATAAATGAGACTTTTAATCTTTGTCTGATATTGTTATTGAAGGAAAATTAAAGAATCAGTACAAACCTTAAAGTACAATTCAGCTTCACAGATCTTCCACAAGCATCTCCACTTTTGTCTTGTACAGCTCACTGCAACAGAAGCAAATGCAAATGTCTAATTAGCAGAGCCGGAAATGTCAATGACAAACAACACAAGACTACACACTGAAAAGGAATGTTCACACAAAATAAACACACTGCAAGACGGAACCCCCTTCAGTGACTTCACGAGCTCTTATTAGCCAGCCAATGTACACAGTTACAAAATCAGCCTCATGTGATGAGAGTGATCTGATCCATACTATCATATTTCATAGACGAAAATAAACAAATTGAAGTAACAGTGTAAACAAACATTATATTGGTTATTGACTGAAGTTGCTCTCGAGTCACGTTACTTTCTAAACAATATAAGATGGTAGACTCAAGAACCTGTTGCATAACTTTCGGCAATGTTCCCAATGCTGTTAACCTATCAGTATAACTCAAACATGTAGCTATAGAGATTTAAAATTTAATAGTATCACGATATAACGATACTTTTTCAACCTTGGATACAAATGATAAAACTGATACGGAGTAATAGAGAAAGCAAGCGAAGCACATAACATCCACAATTTCTGAATGAATTAACAAAATTTGTCAATTAAGCATTTTAATAGCACTGTTACACTCTCGTTCATTCACTTCAATCAACGAAGGAAAAATATTTTGACGGACCATATCTCTCAAGAGACACACTTTCAACTCCCAAGGCCCAAAGCAGATTCAGTTAAGAGAGAGTTTCCACTCTCATACGCAAAATAGGTCTGATAAAACTAGTTAATCTGAAAAGCAGTTCTTCACATGTTTTTTTTCAGAGCAATTACCCAATTAATTTTACTCCAATAGTACTTTCAACTAATTAAACTACATAGTTTTTCTAACTGAACGGACATGCACATGCTACGTCAAACTTAACTCTTTTTACAAGAAGAAATATAATTTTATCAAAACAGATATAAGAACATAGTTAGAAGCCGGTACAGAATGTAAGCAAGAGTGGCTACAAAGAAAGAAAGAACGGTAAACCTTAGTAAAAGGTCTCATTGATCTCCTACGACTTGCACGAGCATCTCCAGAAAATTGATTTGAGGTTCTTAAGAACTTCGCCTCTGCGCTCTCAGATTGACGTTGATCATCAGCACTACTGAAGTGCCTCTTCATCCTAAATTCACTATAATCAGAATTAGTAGGCTTTACCCGGGGCTCTTCCATTGATTGTCTAAAATTGATGAACCTGAAAGAGCAAAAAAAAAACAGTAGCTTGTTAGGTAAAGGATCGACCAGACACAGCCTAGCCACATTTAGGGCTCGCTTGGATTGAGGTACTTGATACGAGATTATTGACACAAAGGAGAAAAGAAGAAAACTAATGGTGGTGGCGGGGAAATTACAACTTTTATATGAGGGTAACACAGTATCCTAGATGGGTGGTGGGTAACTATTACCCCTTATTCTGGTGGTTATTACACTTACTAGCCTATCTTTATTTCCTTCTAACCCTCGCCATAGCGACATCAACTCTTTCTTCGTATTTTTCCTCTAATACCTCCCTAATAACTACCATCAATTTAGCAAGCACTTGGTAATGAGCTTACGCTGAGTTCTGGGCTCCATCACCGGCTTTGCTGCCACCCTGTATAATAAAAGGTAGGTGTCATTGAGAAGTCAAGTGAGTAAAATAGAGGAGACCAATCCAAAGGAAGTAGTGAAGATTTAAGTATGTACCAAATTATTTCTCACTTGACCTCGATCAACGTCCTTATCAAGGTTATTAGAGTAATTAAAAATGTGATGATCCGCATGATTTTTCTTGGGAACAGCGAAGTGTAGAGGCCCATCGATGTTGAAAGGACCAAGAGATACATCCTTCTTCGGCAGCTTAACTGCTTCCTGACCAACTCCATTTGAGCTAATGAACCTACCATTTCCTGCTATAATATTAGTATCAATATTTGGATTAGTCAGAGGTAATCCCTGGACAGGAAAATAGGGCCTGGATTTTTCACAGCTTTGGACAGACTGTATGTCGATCTCTTGGGCCAGCCTACTGGACTTGCTCGGTATAGATACTCTACCATGCTCGATTCCCGATTGGTGGCCAACATCAGAAAGTCCGCTCATAAGATACGAAGACGATGCGTATGGGCTTTGATCCATGGCTTGAACAGGCCACATCTGAGGAACACCCCCACGAAGTTGACCGGGGGCAAACGGTCCAAAGTGCAAAATGCTGCTCTTTTGTAGCTGATTGGCCAAGACCAAACGCGGTGCAACCCTTGAAGAAGATGCAACATCATGACGCTGCAAGAAATTAACACTTGGTGATGTTTCGATGCCTACAAAAGGAGTTGCAGATAATCTGCTACTTTTAAGCACCGGGTCTGGAGGACTACAAGTTTGCTCCCAACGAGTCTCCGTATACATGCCATCACCCGTCTTTGACCATTTAAGATCATATGGCATGGTGTTCCCTGAAAACCTATGTATTACTACCTCATTCTCTATTCTTGCTGAATATTCTGAATCATGATGTCGCTGTTTTGTATCATGTTTAGATTTAGATGATAACATTGCTCGCTCTTCACCTAACTCCTCCCGATTATGGACGGTATTTTTGAAAGAGTCAGGTCCGGTCGTGGACAGAGATCCTTTGCCAAATTCTTCAGCTTGAAGTGCAACACTTGTCCCTACTGCGGTTGGGCAAGACTCGTCTACAAGTAGTTGATTATTATGTGAATCCATGAGCAAATAACCTTTTTTTTCATCAGAACCGCTTGACTGGAGGTTGTGACTATCGTTACATATATGCACTCCAGCTTTCAAACTTTCAACCCAGTCTGATGTGGTTGAGTTTAAATCAACAAAAAGTTGAATCCCATCCTCACAACTAATATCATATGTGAAAGTAGGGAGAGAAGCTTCTGCAGTAGAGCTTAAGACAGACGAGAAGGTATTCTCAACATCACCTGCACCACTATTGCTATCTCTATGAAGTTGCGTCAAACGACCCATCTCCTCGGATGCCTGCATTTGACAACACCCAACTCAAAAGTCACATGGTCAAAACTTTAAATTGAGCATGTCTGCATTAGTCGTTAGCACAATCCACAGCAATCTCCTAGTTCCACCATAATTTAACAAAGCAACCTTGTTATTAAAAGGTCAATCCACAAACGACGCCTTCTCAATGGTGTACATTGTCAGGAGTCAGTACTCAGTAGCACTACCTCCATCCTAAATTTATCGTCCCCATTTGGCTATGGTGGTCAGCCGAGATCAAGTTTGACCATTAGTTTCTCCAAATATGGAAACAAATTCAACACTAACCATTAGTTTCTCCATATGTCAAACTTAACTGCTTAAACTCAAGGCATGGGAACGCTTTCCTAAAATAAGTACACAATTACAGGGGCGCGTCTTCAAAACAAAATTCAACTAAATAACCGAGTATGACACATAGACAAGTACTCATGTTACATACTTGTACTAACTAACATAGTTGTGGAATGAACATCATGATAATAGATTACAGAACAGTGAGTGGCCGCAGAACTCAAGTTCATCCCAGATAAATTCGCAGATGTGACTAACCTTGCGGCTTCGGAAATCATTTTGATTAGGATCTCCATGCTTTAGGAATTGCCCAAAGCCATTGTGGGATGACATCTCTCTCAAATCTGAAAGCCAGCAATCGTTAAGGCGTGATCCACATGACTAAAAGTGCTAATCTGGTCTTTATATAGTATTTTTGCTTGACTCGAAGAGATGAGAGTAATAACAAACAAAGAAATCAGGTATTGAATTCCAACAATCTAGTTTCTATATTAAAAAAAGTACTATTAAACAAGATCGCAAATAGTCAATCATTAAAATACAGCCAAAGAAAAACGGCAATAACTTGATCAACATAAGATCAGATTTTGATAGAAAAGTGAAGTTGTTAATCCTAAGAAGCGTATGTACATTTTTTTTCGTGTTTTAAAAAGACATGCGAAAAAACAAGGGGCCTTGTCAGAGTAAATACCTGTTCTCTTATTACCAGCCGAATCCATCCTCACTCCAGGCTGCAGCTCTGACCACAGTGAAGAATAAGGATCACTTCTAGACACTTCCCATATGGTTTTTGAGCTGATATTCTTTTTCTGATTTTAAAAAGAAGAAAAACGTCAATCACTAAACCCCTGAAAGGAAATGTATCAAGAAACAGAACCTGCAAAGGCAAGCGAAAAAAAAGTGGATATTGAGGATCATTTTTGCTTAGTTGTAAATGCTAAATTTGACCAAAAAATTCAAAATTCAGCTAATTAAACAAAGGATTCCATTTGTTAGCCATGATCTTTATTGTCGGAAATCCTTTTTACGTTTCATTTTCCACACAAGGCATACCTTTCATATATTTATAATAAGAGAAACTCTTCCACATGAAGCACGACAATTAAAAGCTAGTGATAGATTAAAAGGTAATAGAATTCTCAATTTCTCACACATCAAATTGTCAAACATTCCTCGGTCAACTATTTTATGCAGTGAATGCGCTCTGCCCATTGCCCCATTCTGCTCTCAAAGTTCAGAACTCAAAAACCATACTGCAGTGTTGCATGAAGGCATTTGAAAAGAAAAGCTCAGTCTTCACTGGCGAGTAAAATGCCAAAACTTCACTTTTGCCTTTTGGGTAAGCATTTGAAACTTTTAAAAATGACCACATGGCTATTTTTATGCCATCAACTTGCACCCTCTCTCTTCTCGTAAAAATTGTGTCAAAAACAGATGTAAGGCACGCGCTGGAAAACATCAAGGGTGGTATATGATTTGGGATTAGCATCACGGACTCCATTCAACGGGGAATACATTCGCAATCGCATCTCAACATGATAATATAAAAACTATAGACATCCCTCCATAGGGCTCTAGGACAACACGTCAAAAGTTTCATGACTAATAGTTTAAATTTCAAAATTAACAAATGTGATGCTATAGAGCTTTGAAGTACTCTGCTTCAACGGCAAAGACTTCAACCTACATTTTATCCTTCCCTTCACATACCGCACAACTCATTCTCAAAAAACAAACCCCCAGCTTAGCATCTAGATTGACAAGGGGTAAGGAATACCATCTAATGAGATGAAGATTCGAGAAATTGAGTCCATAAATAATTTGAGAGCTCGGCTACGGAACAGCTCAAGTTGCTCAGAGTTTCATACTAGATTTTACAAATTACATTTGAAAGTAACATCAGCATAATACCTCGAGATAAAGGATCAACGACGTTGCCATTTCAGAACTTGACTTGTTAGCGGGTAGCCCATATTTTTTGCACAATCCTTGAAGATCCTTCCTTGAAAAGTTACGATACAAATCCTCCTCTTTCTTTTCTCCCATATGTTTCAAACAAAAGCAACAACATCTAAACCTGAGGAACCACCAGTTTAGCCCATTTAATTCAGTGACAACTACGAAACTTCTAGTAAATATATTATATATATACAAATCATAAAAGGGGAAAAGTGACTAAGTTTTATCAGATTCATGTCCTGTATTTGAAGCTGACTTGCCTCAAAAGTCTAATACGATTCAGAATGTCTACAATCGACAGGTAATTGAGCACCTAAAGACTCTGTCAGGCATGTGCTTCATATAATGACAAAATAACTCGTATAAGCTTCTATCACAACAAGAGTGTAACAAAGTGATGACCTTTGTTAGTTCATCATGGTGATGAACCCATTGAATCACACTTTTTCTTATTCTGTACGCTTTAACTCGTCTACACAGTAACGGGCTGAATATGTAAACCTAACTCTAATCATAAATTAAGCATTCCCACAGTTGTAATGTTCAACAAACAACCAATGAGCTCAATTACCACAATAAGAATACAAAACTGCCCTTCAATGAAACAAAAACAAAAGTCCCCCGCCACCCCCAATTAGAACACATTCACAAACGAATGATACGATGCCCAAACAACGTCAACTAGTTCTGCAGGTAAAACGGTACAGTCAAAATCCCGGACCAAAACCCGTTAAAGTATTGACCTTCAATTTAGCAAAAACAAAATCCCCCGCCACTCCCGGACCAAACCCGTCAGAAATCATTCACAAACGAACAATACAATGTCCAAACAATGCCAACTAATTCAATGAGTAAAGTGGCACATTCATAAACCCGGTTCAAAACCCGTTAAAGTATCGGCCTTTAACCCTTTTACAAATCAAAACAACCAACATTAACCCTTACAAAACCTAATCATAATTAGGGTATGGTAAATTTAGCAAATTGAACCCTGTTTTGTCATCAAGTTTCTAACTTTCCTGAAAACAACACAATCTACTCAAAACCCAGAAAAATTCACACATTATTCTCCTAATTAACTAATTTAAATCATCAATTAAACCACAATATAACAACACACATGACTAATCAACATAATACAAATCATACCCACATAAATAAATATATGATTAACCAAAATCAGAGCTAAAATACAGTAAAATAATAGGGATTAGGGTGTACCTGATCAAGGGTATTGCAGAAAGTTGTAAGAAGAGTGAAGAAAAAGGTAGAAAGTGAGGAGAGAGAAAGAGAGTGTCAAAGGAAAATCAAAGGGGTGGAAGAGAGAGAAAGGGGTTATAAGTTCAGAAGTGATGTATTTTTGTGTTTTTTGAGGAACAAAAAAAAGGTTAAGATTTTAACAGTATAAAACTAACTCTACATTCCATTTTTGGAAGGTTATGTACTCCGTATTTCCAATGTTTGTTTACTCTATTTTGGGAAAAAGAAAATGCAAAAGAAAATGAAGTATCGCCACCGGGTATCGGTAGAATCGGAGGTAGAAAAGAGTTGTCGGATATAATTATAGGGTGTAACAAAGTAATGGGTCTAAAATATATAAGAATATTATGTGAGAGGATGATATCGAGACTCAGTACCATTCAGTGAAATGAATATTCACGAATAATTCTGGATAAGATTAGATTTGGTCATCTTGGAGTTAGGGAATTTAGATCAAGATGAAGAGTATATGAATACAAGTAGATTTAGGATGGAGATAGATTATTAAGTATTTGTCTATTGGTTACATATCATTTTTTTTAATAAGAATAATGCACACGTGCTCGCGTTAGTGTAGGGGTTAGTTAACAAATTTTATTACCAATGTTTTTTTTCATACTTTGTAAAAAGGTGAGTATTAAAATGATTTATGAACTATTTATTATTGGCTTAGTTCTCTTGTACATACGGAGTATAGTTTTACTTTGAACGGAGATTGCATTTCATTTGTCTTGGGTTCCAACTAACATAGCCGTAATTAAGTGGATTTGGTGTGATGTTTGTCCACCCCATAACCATTAGGTTATCCCCTCTATGTGATGTAGCATTACTGGCCAACTATTTACTTCTTTGTAAGAGCACGTGTAGTGATTAAATATTCACTGTTATTGACGATGGACACCCTAATTTACATTAGAAAAGGGATCCAACATACACAATCAATTAGTAATAATAACCAAGCACACAATCATTCTCTTATATAAACAAGCAAGGCAAACACTCTGGTTTGTATAACTTCACAATATTAAAAGTTTTAATCCTCATAAGATATTCGGTTACCAAGTTAAATTACATGTACATACAATACAATGAATCTAATTAATAACTGGTGACAGATCTTACTAATAAGACCATTCTATACATGTTGTGAAACAACAAAATATAAAATTTACACCAATATTGTTTCCAAAACTACCAAAAAATATTAGTCACCCCATAATTAATATAACCTAGCTCTTTAATTAAATGAAGCCAAACCACCCTCCTTCATCATTTTCTTAAACTCCTTAAAATTAACTCTTCCATCTCCATCTACATCAACCTTCATAATCATAAGTTTACAATCCTCTAAACTTCTACCTTGACTAAAACCAAGAGATTCAAGAACAAATCTAAGCTCATCAACAGAGATAAATCCATCTCCATTTTTATCAAAAACATTAAAAGCTTCCATAATATCATCTTCATCATCTTCATCATCACCTTCCCTTTCCATAATAAGTTTATATAAGGATTCGAACTCGTGACCATCGACACACCCGTCACCGTTCATGTCAATTTGGTTGATCATTTGAGCTAGGTCATCGTTTGAAATAAATATGCCCATGTTACGTAAGGATATGTTAAGCTCTTCCATGGTTATCCTCCCATCACCATTTTGGTCGAACATGTCGAAAACCCGCCTTACGTCCGCCATTTCCATCGTGCGTGATGGCGGGTTTGGTGGCGGTGTCAAAAATGGTGACGGTGAGGATTGAGGGAGGTGGGATGTATATTTTGGAGGTGTTGGTGTTGGAATAGAAGAAATGAAAAGATGAGGGTGTTAAGTAGGAAAATAGAAAGTAAAGGCTATGGTTGACATTTTTTGGTGGATTGGTCAACAAGTGATTGGTAGGTATTTAGTTTACAAAAATTTTGGAAGTAAATTAGCAAAGATGTGTGTTTTGTGCCTTAAAACAAGAAAATGAGATGATGCAATAAGATGATCTCAATTTTATTTAATGCCATTTTCTCACATGCAATAAGTGGAGATGAACCTTAAAATAATAAATCTATACAAAATCATGTAAAAGGGTGATATCGAGATTATGTACTACCCAATGCGTCCTAATATTATTGTTCAAATTAAAAACCTTGAAGAAATTGATAGATTGATAGAGGGCTACTAAGTACTAATATAATGTGACAATTGGAGTACTAGGATGTATTACAAATATACGAGTGTATGATGATATACTTTCACTTACAAGTTTTTTTGTATGTTTATGAACATATCACTACATATACTCTGTGATATACTCAGTATTAAAGAAATTGATAGAGGGTTATTAATTCTTTTTAAAATAATTATAGCAAATTAATCTACAACGATATTACTCCGGATAACTTATCAATCATTATTTTCCTATAAATAATTGGATAGCAAAAGATTATTATACCTATGGGGCTAGGGGCTATGGGCTATGGCTACACCAATATTCGTATAAGATGATTTTACACATATAACAAAACACAGGTTAATAGACTTAAATATATCTCTAAAATAACTATATATAGTAACTTATTTATCGATTGTACATGTAAAATCGTTTTACAAAAGGCTATCTTCTTTGGCTATACGACTAACCATATAGAATCTCATAGGTTGAATGAGTTGTTTCAATGTATGGGCCGGAATGTCCACTAAATATGCTACTATGATCGTAATGGCCCGATGGGTTACATACGAATGTATGGGCCGATTGGTAGGTTGAGTAGTTCGGTAAGTTATAGGTTAGGAAACAATTGGTAATTTGCAAATGGAATATAAGTGGAGTACTTCAACTTTCACCATTACTCAATCGATTTTGATTAGGTATTTGGATTAAATTATTATATCCAACCTTTGTGATTAATAGTGGATATCACATTCATTTCTTTATCTTTTTATATTGGGGATGTTCTTATAAATTAATTTGATTATTCGCATAACTTAATAATTACTTTTCATTTAATAACAATATCCACGACTGACCTTCTCCTCCCTCATTAGTCTTTGAGTTAAAAAAAAGTAAATAATTGACTGAGACGGAGGTCCGAGAGAGTATCTCATTACATTAATTTAATTTTTGTTGAGTTTTAGAGCTACACAATTGGCAAATAAGATTGTCTTCTTTTTTAGGAAAAAAGTTATATTATTAAATTATGGCTGACAAAATGTCAGATGAAATCACATCAAGAATCCTCTCGGGACACAATTCACACAAATCAACTCACACCCGCGAAGAATACTCTAGCGGCGGCATGAAGTTGTCCGCTTGTTTAACAAAAGCAAAACTTAAAGACTCAAAACTTGACATAAACTCTAGAATTTCCTTAACGACATCCAAATTAACGGAAATTATTAAATTTAACGGTAAAAATAACGGGAGTATTCAAATTAATAATAGTAACCGAGCAAGTAGTCAATAGTAATCACCGGTGATGCAGTGAAAACTATAATATTAACAGTGAGAGTAAGAGTAATGAATGTGTCTCATAACTTGTTTAATCAATTTTTCGTTTGTATCATATAGAAAAATATATTATAAAGAGTAAATTAATTATAACTCCCTTGTATGTTTCACTTTTCTAAAATTACTCCCTTATAAGATTTTTTTTTTAAATTACTCCCACAACTTTAACTCCGGCCATATCTTGCTATCATTTTAATTTTCAGGTGAAAAATGAAAGAATTGGGCAAAATTGCCCTTCATTTAACTTATACTCACTTCATTAACCTCCCCCTCCCCCTAACTATTTTCTTTTTTTGCTTTTACTCTCATCAAAACCTAACTCCCAAATCAAATCCCCAAATCAAAACCTTATTTCACATTCATCTTTTTCACCTTAATCTCCCAATCTCCCATAAATTCAGTAAGATTGTAAGGGCAAGCTACAACAATGAAAAATTCAGTAAGATTGCAGCATGGAAAATTGGATATTAGATGAATGCTAATGCAAAATCAGAATGTCAAACACTAAATTAAGTTCATTTGACTAAAAACCATACATTACAACCTCAATTAACTCATGAACTAAGATGTTCATGAGGATACAATGATTCCAACTAAGATTTACTACATAACAACACTACAATTACAAACATAATGGCAAAAATTGCCAGTTTTGATCCTTTGAATAAGGACCTGTCAAATGTCAATGCTACATTGTGCCTTCATCTTCTTAATCTCATGTTCTAGCTTCTTCCTATCTTCTTTAAGCGATTGAATATCCTACCCAAAATGTTAACTTCACATTCCAACAATCTCTTCTCCAACCTGAGTTTGTTGATAACCTCTTTTTGCCACTCCATTTGAGTACGATTATGCTAGCGAAACCAGTTAGCACAGCTACCGGAACACCACATAAACATTTTCTGGGGTGTTGGCTTGTGCTATGGTAGCTACTTTCTCTTGAATAATTAAAAGATACAAAAAAACTCAAATCAGTAAGAAACCTAACTTCAAATTCAATTGAATCCAATTTCAGTTTTAATAAAATTAAATGATAACATAAAAAAAGAGAGAAATGCTGACCTTGAATTAGACATTTCATATTTGTATATTTACTTTGGTAGATAGTACTAAGTAGAGAAAGATCTTATAATAGAGTGATTTTGATGAAAAAGATGAAGATAGAGTGAAATGATAACAATTAATGAAGATTAAGACAAGAAAGGTTATATTAAGGTGAAGGGCATTTTCGTCATAAAATAAGGGAATTTTAAAATATTGACGGAATTGCTCAGAATTGGGAAATGGTAGCAAGATATGGCCAGAGTCAAATTTCAGGGAGTAATTTAAAAAAAAAAATCTTATAAGGGAGTAATTTTAGAAAAGTGAAACATACAAGGGAGTTATAATTAATTTACTCTATTATAAATGATAAATAATGTATTAATTAGACAAGTCTAACGCGATTCTATTTGAAAAATAAAATTTAAATACTATATACTCCCTCCGTCCCGATCATTTGTTTACCATTTCCATATTAGGGTGTCTTATTCATTTGTTTACCTTTCTATATTAGGAAGATAATCTATGAGTAATTTGATCATCCAATGGGATTAATTGTCCACTTGTCATCCACCAATTACCACCACAAGTGGTCCTCCACCATTTCCTTAATAATTGTGCCAAAAATAAAGGTAAACAAATGACCGGGACGGAGGGAGTAGGTAATTTGAGATGATACCGGACAACAAACCTAGTTATTCATTATTTTGCCGTTTATACTCAAGTACGGATATGAGTAGATATATGGACTAATGTTCAGTTAAAAATACCGCAAGCGTACGAGTCAATTGTAGAAGCTTACGGGTCGATCTCAGGGAAGTAAAGTTAAGTACTAGTCAATTTAGATTATACTTTAGCTAAGAGAAATCAATAATAGAAAATTATATAGACTAAATTAATAAGCAAATAAAAACGATTTTAATCAATAACTAAAAGGTCTACGGTCCATAGTCTCGTTATAGGCCGACAAGCTCTACTAAGGATGAATAATTACCAAATCACTACTCGGATTAGACACTACCTAATTTTCTATTAAAAACTCTTCCCTAATATTGATCAACCTACCTACTTCCATAAGCAAATTAAACCAAGTAGAGACATTAAATTGATAGTTGAGTCCTAATTATCAATTAGACACTTCCATGAATAACTAGTAATCAAAGATGAGGTCAATGTTCTAAACTAAACCTGTGACAACCCTCGCGAATGCGGAAATAAAACATACAAGCATGTGAATTATAAAGCGGAAATATGAAGTTTTTAAAACTTTTATACATGCAAGATAGAAAATACGAGGAGTGCCAAATATTACAAACCGAATACAAAATACTATAAGAGACGTAGTCTCTCAAAGTGTTAACAAAAGACAAGTTATTTAGCAACTAGCTAAGAACGTCTAAAGGTGTTTCATCCAGGGACAACGCCCGCTAGCTCACACCCGAACCCAAAATACCAATCAAAAAAGCCATCCATGCAAGCAACCTGTTCATCCATGAAAAACATGAACGCCACAGTCAGTGGGGAGTAACTCCGGGTTCTCCCAGCCATATCACATTAAACGTACATAAAAGAAAATACAAAAGTAGAAGCATGCATATATAGATATACATGTGAGATACGATAAGAATAGATAGACAACTCAATATATAATGATAATAAGAGCATATGAAGCATAAGTCCGAATCCATCATGTTATACAAAGACTCGGGGAAGACACTCTTAGACAACCGAATACGCTCACTAGGGCTTACATCTCACCGTTAGCGGTATAAGTTTGATAAGATTAAGACTCGACAAACAAACCATGCCAAGTCATCCAACGATCAATTATATAATCATTCATCCAAACAAACGACACCATGACGACATCTCTCACGGTAAATGAAACGCACTAGCACCGTGTACATGCCAAGTATGATTAAAAGGCATCCACGAGATAAGCATTTCCCTGAACGCATACACGATGACATTTCGTATATGTAGACTAATTTTCTCCTGGTAGCACGACGATATAAATATCCGGTCCTAGTCTAAACCTGGCCAGACTCTCAGAATAAACCATTTTTCGATTCGACATGCGGTGACATTTCGCATCCAAGACTCGGTCAATCATTGACGCCGAGTACCCCAAATTCGGTCGATAATTCACGAAAGAGGCGGAAAAGAGCACAAGCCTCATAACAAGCGGTACGCTACATGCAAATAACACCACCTCGCAAGTACCCAACATTTGACGGCCGGGTCGATCAACGCAAAGCGTTCGCCTCCCAACAACGTCGTCGTATGCCCACTAACACATGCAATTAAGCAGTAGGATACATCCCCGTTCCGACATTCCAGCCTTACGAACGTGGAGGTAGCCAAGGGAATGAGAGTACAAAGCACATAACAAAATAATGCTCAAACCGTAACATTTGTAAAAACCGACTCAAAGTGGGACACACCAAAAACCGTCACAAAACATGTGATACAAGCGAATGAAATATCATATCTTCAAAACATTAATATTATAAGTCACTACGTAAAATTATACGATAAACGAACCATGCGAACTATTATAAATTACGAGTTTAGAAATTTTAGGGAAATATACTCAACCGTGTTGCCGGCCGGTCACCCGGCTTGCGCCTCATGCATCATACAAAAACTCATCAAAAATGCAGCGTGTTCCAGGCCGGTCAGGGGGCCGGCGGCCGGGCACCCGGCCGGGAGCACCACTACACAAAAATCCAACTTTCACTACTGATGTGTTCCCAGCCGGTGGGCAGACCGGCGGCCGGTCACCCGGCTGGGAACCCTAGTTCACCCGTGAGCATTCTACACTTGATCAATCATTTTCAATTCTCATAATTAACTTCTAACAACTATCAACAATCAATAATCATCATCAACAATCATCAACTAACAACAATCATTATCAATAACACAATTCCTAAGCTTTCTAATCGTATTCTAAATACGAATTCTACATAGAAATCATGTAAAACACGTAAATGATATTGAGTAACCCTTCACCGTTACCTTTATGCGTCTTTACTCCGCGTCAAGGTCCTCTTCAATCAAGAAATAGTCTTTGTCGGGATCTTGAAGGTCACTACCTACAAATAGTTAATAAAAGATGAATTTACTTCACCTTGAGAAAGACGGAAAGTTTCACTACAAGAATCAGCCCTTGCACCGACCGCACATTCCGACCGCTATTTAAAACGGTCGGTAATATAACTTAGCGATCGAAGACAGTCGGTATTCAACATATCAGTCGGCAAAATTACCGACCGATTGGGAATCGGTCGCTAATGGGAGAATTCGGTCGGTAAGGGTTTAAAATACCGACCGATTAGGCAAAATTACCGACCGACTGCCCAATCGGTCGGTATGAATTCTGATATGAGAAAAACAAAACGACTATCCCTCATTCTATTATTACTCACTCACTCTCACTCTAACCCTTTCCCCAAACCCGACGACCACCGCCACTCACCCACCGTCGACGCCGCCACTCACCTGCCGACTACCGCCGACGCATTCCCCCTTTTTCAACAACCACTTTCTCTCTTCTAATAATTTGATAAAGGTATGATTTTCTCTTAATTCTTGTGTTTATAGTTGTTTTAATTGTGTTTATATTTGTTTTTACCCTTAATTTTATGTTAGGATTTGATTATTTGTTGTTATTAGAATGAAATTTAGAGTTGTATAAGTTAGGGTTAAGATTAAGTTAAATTGGGGGTTTTTAATTTGATTAGATTGAAGTTGGGTATATGATGTATGTGTATGTTTGGGTAGTAAATTTGCAATTATATTTTGGTATTGATTAATTTGATGCTAGTATGTTCAAGATTTTAGTAAATTAAAGTATGAGTTATAATTAATTATTGTGTTTTGTGTTGTTTTATTAGTGTTTAAGAGTGTTTTTTACACATAATTTTATGTTAGGATTGATTAGTTGTTGTTAATTGTATTTTAGAATTGTTTAGGTTAGGGATAAGGGTAGTAAATTTGCAATTATAATTTTGTATGATTGAAATTTGATTATGTTCGAATATATAATTGTTAGTATGTTGAAGAGGTTAGTAGTAGATATATGTTGTTTGTATGAGCAATTGATTCATACGGTCATGAATAATAAGAATAAAACTTGCGACAATGAAAAATCAAGGGAAGACGTTAAACTATTATGCAAAAGACCACACTTACACATTAAGGAAAATGGAGTTAAGCCAAAAGCCCCATTTGCACTTGATAAGGCTAAAAAAAAGTGTTATGTGAGTGGATTTGTAACTTGAGGTTTCCAGATGGGTATGCATCCGACTTGTGTATGTGTGTTGATCGACATGATCATATCCTTCATGGGTTGAAGAGTCATGATTGTCACGTTTTCATGGAAAGATTACTACCTGTGGTTTTGAAACACTTATTGCCGAAAGATGTGTGGAGTGCAATAACTGAAATAAGTCTATTCTTTTGTGATTTGTGTGCCCCGACCCTCAAACTTGAAAACATTGAAAATCTAGAGAGCAACATTGCCGAAATACTTTGCAAGTTGGAGAAAGTATTTCCGCCATCATTTTTCAACTCAATGGAACACTTACCTATACATTTGCCTTATGAAGCAAGGGTTGGAGGGCCAGTACAATATAGGTGGATGTATCCTTTTGAGAGGTAAATTACATACGTACTTATTCAAATGAAATAAAAAATTAAATAAAATATTTTGAATATTCAACTAACATTATTATACAATGTAGGTTTTTAAATCACTTGAAACAAAAAGTTGGTAATAAAGCAAGAGTCGAAGGGTCTATCTGCAATGCTTTCTTAGTGGAAGAAATATCAAATTTTTGTTCGCAATATTTTGAAGATCATATCGACACAAAGGCTAAAGATTTAGATTTTGGAACAAAAGATGAAACCGAGTCTTCCTTACTTGAGCTATTCCAAAAACATGGAGGTCATCCATTCACAAAAGGAAAAATAAGATATTTGGATGGAGATGAATATGAACGTGCTCATCTTTACGCCTTATCGAATTGTGAACGATTAGAAAAATATGAGAGGTATGTGAGTTTTTTACACTTTGGCAATAAAATAATTAAAGTGGCAGATTATTCATATAATAATAAAAATTGTTAAATGATAGGTTATTCGAAGCTTTCATCCGTGAGCAACATCCAAATATTGATATAGATGAGGTTTGGACTTCATACGAAAAGTTATACCCAAATTGGTTTAAAGAACATGTAAGTTTCATTTACAAACATCAAAAAAAAAATACAAACTAACCTTAAGTCAATATATATGGGTACTTAATAAGACTAATTTTAAACTAGGTACTTCAAGAAGATATCAAGGATGTTTTGTTGGTGGCCATGTCAAGGGGTCCTTGTAAAGAAGTACAAACTTGGCAGAAATATTCGATAAATGGCTTTAATTTTCACACAATGAAATATGGGAAAAATAAAGCAAGTATGAATTATGGTGTTTGTGTTAACGGTGTTGGTGGCGATGACTATTATGGTACCCTAGAAGAGATTATTGAGTTGAGGTATTGTGGTGAAAAACTGGCCTATAATGCAATCTTGTTTAAATGTTGTTGGATGGATAATTCTTCAATCGGCACAATTGTACATGACACGTATAAACTTGTTGAAGTAAATCATAAGAGAAAGTATTTAAAATACGATCCTTTTGTGCTTGCACATCAAGTTAATCAAGTTTATTACACTACTTATCCAAGCACAAAGAAAGATAGAGATAATTGGTGGGCGGTGTTTAAAAGTAAAGCGAGATCACAATTTGATGCACCGGTTGACACAACCGTCTTTCAAGAAGAAACGACGACACCTCTTAATTTATCTTCGATTGTGGAAGATGAAGTCTTACAAGGTTTAATAGAAGGAGATGAAGAGGAAGAAGATGAGGTGGTGGAGGTTCGTAGATTTGGAAGAGGAAATGAAGACTTATATGAAGTTGATTTTATAAATGATGATGAAGATGAAGATGAAGATGAAGAGGAGAAGAAGGAGGAGGAGGAGGAGGAGGAGGAGGAGGATGAAGATGAAGATGAAGATGAAGATGAAGATGAAGATGAAGATGAAGATGAAGATGAAGATGAAGATGAGTAAAAGACTAGTTGTGTAATATTAAGTATATGTTATGTAATAAGTACAATATAATTAGTAATGTTTTATGTGTCATCAATTATCAAAGTCATTTGTTTATTTGACAACAATGTTTAATTGCTAACATTAACTTGTGTATATTTAGTTTTGTTTAAGATGTCAGGAGATCGTGGACGGGGGGGACGAGGACGAGGACGAGGACGAGGACGAGAACAAGGTATAGTATTTAGGGACCCGGTGATAGAAGAGGGGGAGACGACCGACGAAGAGAACAACAATGAGGGGCAGATAACAAACCAAAGTACAACCCCTATGACAACAAAAGAGAGCACATTGGATATAGAGCCGGGATTATTATGGTACAATTTCTTATTTATAATCTCCTTTCTAATAAATTTAACTTAAAACATGTTACATATCATTTTCTAATATAAAGATTGATATAGGTTTGACGATAGCCAAGTGGTCCGAAGAGTTAGCCGGTCTTTCAAAAACAACTACGATGTCCCTTACTTGAGCTGGAAAGAGACTCCAAAAAGTAAAAGGGATGCGTGGTTTGATAATTTTCGGGTATTTATATATATAAACTTTTACTTTATTAATTTATATGTGTGTTTGTTTTTATAAGTGTTGTTGTTTTTATGTGTAGACATTGTGCAATTGGGATCCTAAGCATGAGGATGAGTGTAGGAAGCAATACAATGAGACGTGTAGAAAGCGTTTAAAAGACGCCATGTATGATGCCGGCCAGATGATAAGAGGTAAGAATCCGGTTGGCCCGGGTTGGATGCATCCTAATGTTTTCAAAGAATTAATCGAGAAGCGGAAGAATAAGGCGTTTATCAAGAGATCGAAACAAGCTTCCATCAACAAGAAAGGCGGCGAAGATGGCCCTACTACACATCACTACGGGTCAATCAAAGCTGTTAAACATGCTGCTAAGATGGTAAATAATTTGAACTTATTTAAGTATTTGAAGTTGATAATTTACTTTGTTAGTGTAATGTTAGTATTTGTAATTTGAAGTTAATATTTGATTTGGTTTTATTAAAGGCGCAAGATAAGGGGGTATAGCCCCTAATGCAGTGGGGCTATTTCTTGATAGCCATAGGAAAATGGTTGATGGTGAGGAGCAATGGAGTCATCCAACTGCCCGAGCGAGATATGTAGGTATTACTACATTCGAAATTTCATTTTTACATTTGTGTTAGGACTTTCGATAGACGCTTTTTACTTTCTAAGGATGATAGATGAGTTATTTTCAACTTTCTTTTTGACAATGTAGCAAAATTTTCAAAGGATGATAGCTGAGCTTACGGAGCAAGGAATTCCGATTGACGTTAACAAGGTTTGGTTCGATTCGGTGGATGGATACAAGAAGGGCCAAGTCTTTGGTTTAGGGACCGCCGCCTCACTAAATTACACTCCCCCGGCGTCATCATCGTCGACAGGTAATTCTTCCGCCTCCCAACAATATATCCCGGTTGTTCTAAGTCAATCAATTGAAGCACGTGAGAGGGAAGCCGAAGAGTTTAGGAAGTATAGAGAGGAGGTGCAACAAAGGGATGAACTTTACATGAAAAATCAAGAAGAACTAAGGCAACAAATCACGGCAAGTCAGGCCGTAGTACGCGTGAACGGGAAGAAACAAGGCGCCAAATTGAGGCCTTAGCCAAACTGTTTGAATCCCAAACCCAATACCGATGCAACAATAACATATTTGATTTCCCTAATAACCCAAATAACGATAACTCCGGTGGAGGCGGAAATGATTTTCAAGTGTAAGGTAGTTGGTTGTGTAAGACATGGTTACTTGTAATGTAAACTTTAGTATTTTGTTGTATAAGACATGGTTACGGTAGATGTAAGACATGTAGCGTTATGGTTATCTTGGTTGTAAGATTACGTTGAAAATTTTCTAATTCGAAAGACGGTTTCTGGTTTTCAAAAAATTGTGTCCGAATGCATTTGTATATATTTTGAAATATTTGCAGGAAATATAGCAAATAGGGGACAATAAGAAGCAAAAATCACACAAATCTTTCACATTGGATACCGACCGACAAGAGGCATTACCGACCGTAATACTTTATTTACCGACCGATCAAACCAAAATACCGACCGATTGCCGCCCAAAAAGTTTCTGATTATTATGTGACACAATATGGCACCGACCGAACAGTGCCCGTACCGACCGACCATCGGTCGGTAATTACCGACCGTAATGAGGTGTTACCGACCGATTGGGCTTTGATATTGACCAAGTCAATATGTTTTGAAACCGACGGAATTTCTATCTACCGACGGATTGTTCGGTCGGTATTTTGCCGACCGATTTCAAATCGGTCGGTATCTAAAATTTACCGACCACAATTACCGACCGATTTTGTTCAGACGCTAATGAAGAAAAAACGGTCGGTAAGTGGTATTACCGACCAATTTTCACTATTAGCGACCGCTAAAAACGGTCGGTACTGGACCTGATTCTTGTAGTGTTTGAAAAGCAAGAAAGACGGTAATTTTATTATCAATACGGATAGAGGAAGATGAGAGGAGAAGAATAAGACGAACTTACGTGAATTTGAGCGAGAAACGAACGAGTTATGACGAATCTAAGGTTGGAAGATTATGGAAGCTAGGTTTTTGGTTGATTTCTTAGTGAAGAAGAAATGTTGAGTTGAGTTGTGTTTGTGTGAGGGAGTTAGGGTTTAGGAGGGAGTATATGAAAGGTGAGTGGAAAAGTCAAGAAAACTCAAAAACGACTTAAGACGGGATTCACTTGAAATCTCGCGTAATATCCAAATACGAACTCGGAAATTCTAAATTTGACTCGGAAAATTAAATCCTAAATTAAAACTAAATTTCGCTGAAAAGTATCCGTAAAATATTTTTACTATAAAAATATGGTACATTTCCGGGTGTTACAAAACCGCATTGCTTCCACAAATTGATTTAGCTTTAACCTATTATTAGATGATGAACTTGGTGGATAAATCTCGTCACAAAACAATTCTCAATTCCCATTGAACAATTAACTTGCTCCTAGATTCAATCAATAAAAAAACAACAATCCAATTCAATATAAATCTTATCTAAATCCGAGATACCAATTAGGTAATCAAAATTAACAATTCAATTCATGCTTGTCATCCCTACAACAATCCTACGAACCCTAGATGGGAAAATACTCACTCATAATAAAAGAAGACAAACATTTCATAATTAAAACAATATAAGACATAATTAAAAGAATAGATGAAATAATACTTGTAATTAAAGAACCTGAATGTTGAATAGAACGAAATATAATTGCAATAATCCAAAGAGCGAAGTAATTAAATCTTCATCTAGAGAGTTCTTGTAATTAGGGCTAATGATATTCTAAGCATAAGATAAAAACAATGTATGTAAAACTAAGTATTAAAGGGTTTCTTAATAATTGGTCTTTTATTAGAACTTGGAAACTAAGCTAAATTGGAGTTTCCAAAACTTCAATAGATTGTTCGCAGTCCCCCAGCCCGGGGCTAATTTCCTCCCGCCCGGGGGAGTACTTCTGCCCAATTCTTGCTTCAGGTGTCAGTTTCCCCGCCCGGGGCTCAATTCACCCCGCCCCGGGGTGATCTTCTTTTCCTTTCTTCTTCATAAAATACTTCAATCTATGTGCTCATGGGATCTAAGCCTTTGTTCTTCATTCCAATGTCCGAGAACTCGTTTCTCATCACTCCTATCATGGATACCTTTCCAAGAATGGCTCGTTTTGACCTGAAACAAACACGAAACATACCAAAGCGTAGTATATATCGAAACATGACGAAACCATGCAAAGTTAGCCTAAAATCATATCAAGGGGAGTCAAAATAAGCCTAACTAAGCTACTAAATTCACGTAAAATAAGCACTTAACAACTAACACTTAAAACTCTTGGGTTTTTTGTCAGATAACACCTAACATTTAGGCCTTTTGTAAATTTGGTACCTAATGTTTTTCTTTTTGCCCAAAAACACCTAACTTTTACCTTTTTTTTTGTCTTATGACACCAAATTGGCATTTCCGTCAAAAAAAGTCAAACTACCGTCTTGACTTAACGGAAAATGCATAGAACTTCATCCAACATTGATATTGCTAACCCAAATTCCCTCTAATCTCAATTTATCCCTCTATTTTTCCTCCATTTTAATCCGTTCCCTATTTTTCTTCCACAATAAGCTTAATTACATTATCCTATAACCTCTTCACCTCTTCTTTGTGGATGAATGAACTCATCCTATTACAAAATTAATAATAGAATGATTAAAAACAGAAAGCGCAATACATAAACAATAAATTTGGTACCAAAATTTCATTTTAAATTACGATTACAAAATCGGTGCAAGAGTAGTTATAAAATTAGGGTTAATAAGACCAAATAGATAACTAAAATATTAGGGATTTTTACCAAATTAATGAAAAAGATAACCCTTTAATTAAAAAATTGGGTTTTTAATAAATCTTTCCACCTTCTTTAAAATATGTGGAAGGGGGTCTTACTGTTCTTTTTGAACAGTTACTTTTTGCCTCTATAATTCTTCTAATGGGCCATTTTGATTGGGCCTGATACACACCTATCTAATTTCGCGTTTCCATTTCCCTCATTGGTAGTCCCGCAATCCCACTTCTCACTTCCCTCTTTCCTGTCTTTCCCATACCTCCTTCCATACCATCTACCCAGTTTCCATGTCCCCTATCTATCCATCGCCTTTTTCCTGCCCTCCTTCCGCACCTACACTGTTACTATAAAATTATTTTTTTCAACTACACCTTTTACTTTTTATTATTTATTTTTTAGATAGCATAGTAACAAAGAAGGTAAAGGGGTTGATTTTGATTATTTTTAGGTTTTTGGTATTTTGCGGAATAATGCGAAAAGCGGATATCATCATTTGAAGAAAGGTGATAAGGCAAACACGGGCATCGATTTGGAGTTATCTTATCAGAGTAAGTTTCCTTTTTCTTCTCTTATATTTACTTTGATGGGTTAAAGAAATTTGGGATCATATAGTTGTCTTTTTGAGGGGTTTAGTTTCTCATCATACAGTAGTATTAGGATGTGAGTTATTGTTGATAGGTGGAATTTGTGCTGATGCCTGCTCAAGGTTCGAGTAACAAGTCAAATTTAGCTTTGATCGAAGCTGGGATGTGGATGACAATGGTAGATCTCAAAAATAATGTCAATGTAGCCGATTATTAAATTGATTATGGTGAGTGGTTAATGCGTAAGTTGTTGTATTGTGTGTTGTTTTTTTATTTGTGGCTTTATTTGCTTGATGTACTGTTAGTGTAATTCAATTGAGTGCATGATTACTGATTTTATGGTTCATCGTACATTGTACATCAAGATTACTGAAATTTTATTGTGGAATGGTGGTGGTGATTTGCGCCTATTATCTAATAGGTACAGTTAAATCGTTTGTTAAAGACTTTTTCATTGTCTGCTGATTCAGTTAGCCGTCATTTTTGGTTTAATTTAAAGAGTGCCCTGTTTTAAATTTATCATCTTCCTAAATCACTTCTAATTACCTAGCTAAAACCACAGCAATCCCCATAACAGATTCATAGAAAGACCATGTGTATGCCTTTGTAGTGTATGTTGCAAACCATAACTTCCATTGATTTCGATTTTGATTCAAAATTTCCGATTTTCTTCTAATAACCTGTCAATTATATACTCCCTAATTGATTAAGACGAGCTGCCCTTTTAAGAAGGTCAAGTGGTGACGGTACTATCTGGAATTTGGATCCCACACAAGACGCACACCAAATGTTCAACTGGGTAGAGCTTGTTTGTTTTAAGTATTTGACATAAATAAACAATTAAATGTGAACAATTGAATTATAAAGAAACTTCAAGTCCACAATCTGGTTATAGGATGGTATGCTCACCATAAAATTGATTTGGTAGTAATTATTGTAAGATTTGTTCCGTTCATCTAGATTGTGTTATCTACCAAATGTATGAATTATAGAGAATTTCTTGGAATTACTCTCTTCTATCGCGTTTTGAACGTTGTATCTGGTTTTATACACTATAACAAGTACCATTAGTAAATAATAGAAACAGAACTATTAGCATTTCCATACATTGTAGTTTCTTGACATTGTGAACTGCATAATGTTGTAATGACTGGCTCGTATAAGATTGGCAGCTGAGAGCAATTCGAGTTGTGAATATGGATTTGTTTCCAGGCTATTTGGTTTATTGAGTTGCAGTTTCATGTATCTATATAATGGTCCCAAACTCCAATCACGTGTTTGTTTTTTAATTATTGGTGAGGAGTATTTTAATATAAGGCAAACAAATGATTGAGATGGGGAGAGTAGTTTGATTTTGATTGTATTATGTTTTGGGTGCTAATTAACAATCTAATTATTTTTGCAAATGATATTTGACTTCTCTTATCTTTTTCCTGATATCATACAATATTACATGTGAAGTTTAAACTTCATAATTTTGTGATTTTTAATCTAATTTGTTTACCCTAATTTCCTTTCCTTCCTCGCTCTTCTTCCCCTGTGCTAATTCTGTGATCTTTTCAATTACAAATAACGTTGTTGCTTTGTGTTCTCCTACTTGATTTAATTTCTAGGAAACATCGGGAGCAAAAAAGAAAAAGAGTAACGAGAAGGACAAGGGAAGGCAAAAAGTTAAAGCTTGCAGTAACGACAAAGCTGGGGTGAAGTCGTGAACACTGAACTATTCTTTACCAAGACCACTATATTGGAAAGGTATTAAACCTGTATAATTTACATTAACTCCACCTTACTCCATTATCAAGATCGTACTCCCCTTTTGATTTGATTCAAGTGGTTTTTCTTCCAGCTTAATTTTGTTGGGCTTGTTGTCCTTCACTTGATTTAGCCATTATTATCTGTTAAAGGCTTTATTTTTCTTGAATTCAATGAGATTTTGTGTATAATTAAAGTGGGTCTTACATTATTTGATCTAGATGGGTATATGTTGATAGATGAACCATCTCAACCAAAGGTGATGGTTGAGGCCCATATATTATAGTTATATTCTAATATGTCCCCTCACTCGAATGCCCATTAGGCTTGAAGAGTGGTTGGTTAGTGCACACGCCCCCCATACCATGTGCGGGTTTTTCCACTTTGTGAGGGTGTGAGATATTGGGGGCCGTCAGGGTTTGAACACGTGACCTTCGGTGACTGTGGCTCTGATACCATGATAGATGAACCATCTCAACCAATACCTTAAGGTGATGGTTGAGGCCCATATATTATAGTTATATTCTAATATATGTAAGGTAGGGTGTCTTTGAACATAAATAGTAATGAGGGTTAGGTATATTGCTAGCGATAGAAATAACGATGTTAAAAAATCCATCAGCTTTTAGTAAATTTTTCAATTTTCTTGTTGATTTATGATGAATTTTTTGGGGGTTAGTTTTGCTTGTAATTCACAATATCAAGATGTGAAGGGGAAAAAGGAGTAATTAAATATGTCAAAGTTGTTGTTTGTTGTTATAGGTTATTAAATCAAAATGGAATGGTGGATTACAGAAAGCCAAAATCAAAAACAAACATTAAGAGGAGTTCCGGGTATGTATCTGGTTTGATGTATCCTTAATCCATCAAAGTCTCTTCATGAGTTTTGCCTTTTTTTCCCTAAAGTCTGACTGTCTGGTGTCACCATATTTATGACTCATATTTTACGTCTTTGATTGCAGGTATGTGCTAGACGGCTTATTAAAGTTGCGCTACATGAACCTGCTAGGAAAAAAGAAATGTGGATACTCGGATCTTTAAAAATTTATCAAGTGAGGCAACATTATTCATGTTAGTTTGTTATTTCATGTGGTTTCTCCTTAGTTTAAGACTGTAATTGTTGAGTTGGGCTTCAATCATATAGTTAAATAAGCAATATAAGGATTTGTCCTAGCATGAGAGACCGTCCCATACATTTAGAATCCCATTCACACCATGTCGAAGCGTGTGACAGTGATACACGAAAGTCGTGGTCTATATTTGTACCTAAGAAGTATCTGAACAATAACTCCCCTTCACCTTTGTGCCTTGTTCATCCACAGAACAGTGGTCACTTTGATTCGTCATCGAAGTTTACCCCTACAAGGTTTAATTGTTGATTTTATTTCGTCATTAAAGTACCCTCAACAAGGTTTAATTATTTTTTATTTTATTTTGTGAATTGTTTTTGTCGAGTTTAGTGTTTTGCTTTGATTTTTGATGAGAAAGTGGGTATCTCTACGATTTCCTAAGTATAGAGAGATTAATAGTCAAAATTAACAATTAAAGTAAGAAGTAGCAACTTTAATAGCGTATTTTTATAGTAAACTTGGTATAGTAAACAAGGATTTGGCTTGGTCTCACTCACATGACGGACGGTAGGTCTCGTACTTAATTAACTATTATAGCTGAAATTTTATCACTTCTTAGCATCCATTGTTATTAAGATTGTCTAACATGAAATTTACCCTAATCCGCAGTTTGTCTGAGGATAAAAAGCCAATGATTGAAGAAAAGAAAGAGAACCAAAGTGAAAAGGTATCAACTATGGTGGGGAGGAATGAAGAACATTAAAAGGTACTGTATATATTTTCTCATGTCAGGGCAGTTCACATTTGAACTTCGATGTTCTTTTATCCTATGTGCACATGTGTCTCGATGTAAGTTGTTTGCTCGACATGGATTTCACATGTTACCGTCTTTTTGTACCAGGCAAGTGAACTCTTTTAAGGGTGTATTTGAAATTGGATGCACTTTCTCACTTATATTTTGCTCCCAAGACAATAAGCTTTCCTCATTTTATTCATAGCTTTCATCAGTTTTGTAGATAAATGTGAAACCGTTTGTCTGAGGTTTGTTTGTTTGATATGCCAACATTTTCTTGCCGTTAAAATGTCCTCCATGTGGGGATTCAGGTTCGTGGAGGAATAGGACGTTGGAGGAGAACGAGTAGGTGTTGGTTTGGGTCATAGGTTAAGGAGAAAGAGGAGGTGTTGGTTTAGGTTTGAGGAGGAGGAGGAGGTCCAAGTTGGTGGAAGAGGATGATTAGGCGGTGTTGGTTTAGGTAGAAGGTTGGGGTTAGAGGAGGTGGAGGAGGAGGACGACGAGAAGGAAGAGGTGGTAGTTGAAGGATATGGAGGTGTAGGAGGTTGATATTGGAGGTCAGGGGAGGAGTTTAGAAGAGGATCGAGGATGAGGTTATAGGACAAGAGGCAAATTGGAGGAGTAGGTTAAAGGACTAGAGGCACAACATGTAGTAACTAGAGCATGTATATTATCTGAAGTTCAAGATCCCTTGAACCTTTATTGTAAACTAGGCCATGTGTTTAGTATAGTTTATTTTCATTTTCATTTTCAATTTGGGTACTTAGAAATTTCTCCCATTGTCCTCTCACTCGCAAGCTTAGTGCGTGGGCTTGAATTGGAAAACGAATCGCTATTTTGCGTGGTGTTTCAATAAGAAACCATGTACATTTACTACCTTTATGTAATTTTATTGTTTGTAAATGTAGAAGACAATCCAAAAACTTGTGGAATGTAAAAGATGCATAGATGTGATGGACTATGTAGCTTAATCAAAAGTGAGAATTTTTCTTTTTCATTTTCATTTTTTCTCTTTTCATCGGATCTTACAATTGTTGATTTTCACCAGCCCCTGTCTATCACCATTTGTGTTTATTGATTTTTTTCATCGTATTGTTCTTCTCAATATTGAATGTGCATCTATTGTTTCGACATTTATTGTATTTTACTTGTTTCTACTCAATGATGGATTTGTTTGAGCAATATACTTACGCCATCCTTGTAACAGGCACAATAAAAATAGGATAAATATATGTCGTCGTACGTAATTTGGGATTCCGCGCAACGCGCGCGAAGCAACAACTAGATGTAGTCATGTTCTCTAATAACTAATCCTCAAAACAAGAGTTCACCCGAACAACAATCAAATTGTACCTAAAACGAACATGAGAATCAAATATTAGCATGCTCATTAAACGTCTGAAATTAAAGTATCTTGGTGTACCGCGCGCAACGCGCGCGGTGCAACAACTAGTAATATTAAAGAGAGATAGTAATACCTTATTGATTATAGTAATACCTTATTGATTATGCAAGTATAAAGAAGAAAGAGTTTGTAATTTATTAGTATCAAATAATGGGTGAAGGTCAGAAATTGATGAAGTTACAAAACTGAGTGAGAGAGTGAAGATGATGAGGTATTAACAAGTGAACAATTAATATCAGCATTTCCTGTTAAGTCAAGACAGAAGTTTGACTTTTTTTTACGAAAATACCAATTTGGTGCCATAAGACAAAAATAGAAAAATGTTATGTGTTTTTGGGCAAAAAAATAAACATTAGGTCCCAGATTTACAAAAGGACTAAATGTTAGGTATTATCTAACCAAAAAATCCAAAACTCTTACATTACCTAAACTTATTATTTGTCTTAGATACAAATTCAAAGAGGAGAAACAAGTTAAAGATAACTCCCAATCTTAATCGGATTACGATTATTATCTATATATATACCCCCAAACCCACACCTTTCTCTAAGAATTACTCAACTAATCTCCTCCTTTCGTAATACTCAACTCAAACGTACATAATCACACCATTATTATTATTATTCTCCTTCTTCAAACAATGGCCGCAACCACTACTAATACTAATAACGGGACGAGCCCTAGTAAGGGCTCGTCTTTACATTCGGAGAAATGTTAATAGACTTCGTACCAACAATCTCCGGGGTATCCCTAGCGGATGCCCCGGGATTTCTCAAGGCACCCGGGGGTGCCCCGCCAATGTAGTTATCGCGGTAGCCAGAATGGGGGGCGCAGCCGGGTTTGCTGGGAAACTCGGCGCATACGAGTTTGGGTGGATGTTAGCTGGGATACTTAAAGAGAATGGTGTTAATGTCGAAGGGATTTGTTTCGATGAGGCTGCAAGGACGGCTTTGACTTTTGTTACGTTGAAAGCTGATGGTGAACGTGAGTTTATGTTTTATAGGAATCCTAATGCTGATATGTTGCTTCGTCCCGATGAACTTAATCTTGATCTTATTCGTAAGGTATGTTTTGCTTAAGATCGTCTTAAATTCAGACGCACGAGTATGACGCAACCAAATTCCAAAACTAAATTAGAAAACCCACGAAAGATCTAAAGTCAATCTTAGACAGCTCAAACTAACCAACAACTCCACATTGCACTACTCCTCCACACCAACCCCTTCCACCTTTACTTCAATTCCACCTAACATCACACTTTTATCCCATTCAATTTTATTTCACAGTTTCTCGTTTATAACAGGTATATATCCGTCACAAGATGCTCACACGAGTAGGATAAGACAAATCTTTTATGATTCTTTAAGTTCATCTTCTCTACTGAAGTAGGATATACTCAGACCTTACTTTTTTATTTACACAAACTCTCGTTTTAGACGTTATTATTCGTCTTAAGCTTAAGATTGGTCAAATATCACTATATATTATTCACAAGTATTATATATTTAGCCCGCCTTAAACTTATGACTTTATTTAGTGTATAACCTCATCATCTTAAGATCTTAAATATTAAGACCTTTTTAATCCATATCTAAAATACCTTTTATTTTGTCTTTAGAAAAAAAATAGTTTTTTTTTTTTAAAGAAACTAAACTCCAACACTAAAAATAGAAAGACACAAAAACAGAAACCCAAAAAACAAGTACCAATTGAGTTCTAAGCAACATAATCATCACAAGTACTACTCAATACTTTACGTAACATAAAAAAAATATCGTTTTAAGTTAAGACAATCTTAAGCAAAAGGTACCTTACGAATAAGATCAAGATTAAGTTCATCAAGACGAAGCAACATATCAGCACTAGGATTCCTATAAAACATAAACTCACGTTCACCATCAGCTTTCAACGTAACAAAAGTCAAAGCCGTCCTTGCAGCCTCATCGAAACAAATCCCTTCGACATTAACACCATTCTCTTTAAGTATCCCAGCTAACATCCACCCAAACTCATCTGCGCCGAGTTTCCCAGCAAACCCAGCTGCGCCCCCCATTCTGGCTACGACAATAGCTACATTAGCGAGGGAGCCCCCGGGTGCCTTTAGAAATCCCGGGGCATCCGCTAGGGATACCCCGGAGATTGTTGGTACGAAGTCTATTAACATTTCTCCAAATGTTAGGACGAGTCCTTTACTATGGCTCGTCCCGTTATTATTATTATTAGTAGTAGTAACATTAGTTGTTGTGGTTGAGGCCATTGTTTGAAGAAGGAGAATAATAATTAAAGGGGTGATTATGTTTGAGTTGAGTATTACGAAAGAAGGAGATTAGTTGAGTAATTCTTAGAGAAAGGTGTGGGGTTGGGGGTATACCTAGCGGACAGTGGTGGAGCTAGGGGGGCTAGCAGGGGCGGTGGCACACCCTGGCGGTTGAAAATTTTGAAGTTTTTAGCGAAATTTTTCGAAATTTTTTAAAAGTACCTTATGAAATAAGTCGTTCGCCCCCCCTAAATTCAAATCCTGGCTCCGCCGCTGCTAGCGGATGCCCCAGGATTTCTCAAGGCACCCGGGGGTGCCCCGCCAATGTGGCTATCGTGGTAGCCAGAATGGGGGGCGCAGCCGGGTTTGCTGGGAAACTCGGCGCAAACGAGTTTGGGTGGATGTTAGCTGGGATACTTAAAGAGAATGGTGTTAATGCTGAATTGAAGGGGTTTGTTTCGACGAAGCTGCAAGGACGGCTTTGGCTTTTGTTATGTTGAAAGCTGATGGTGAACGTGAGTTTATGTTTTATAGGAATCCTAGTGCTGATATGTTGCTTCGTCCCGATGAACTTAATCTTGATCTTATTCGTAAGGTATGTTTTGCTTAAGATCGTCTTAAATTTAAATCGATGTTTTTTTCAAGCATAATGTATGTAACTCTTGATAGGATTTAAGTGGATATATAATTACATTATATTAGTCATTATACCAGTCACTCTAAATGTTGCATATAATACAATCATGTTATCAATTAAGTATATAACTAATTTGCAGTTATGCTTTTGACCTGTACCTAATTATGAGCAAAGATATGTAACTGAGCAATTATGTATTACAGGCAAAAATATTTCACTATGGGTCAATCAGCTTGATAGCTGAACCATGTCGATCAGCTCATTTGAAAGCAATGGAAGAAGCCAAAGCAGCCGGAGCTCTACTCTCGTACGATCCTAATTATTCTCCGCTTGCCACTATGGCCATCACCCGAGGAAGCTCGTACAAAGATTATGAGCATCTGGGATTAGGCTGAAGTCGATCATCAAGGTTAGCGACAACGAGCTTGAATTCCTTACGGAGAACAATGACATTTGTGACGCTACTGCAATGTCGTTATGGCATCCTAATTTGAAGCTCCTCTTGGTCACTCTCGGTGATCAAGGTTGTCGATACTATACTAAGGTAATTTTTCCATACCCTGTTTATTTTCTAGCACTTAAATGTATTGGTCCTTGGCATGTTCATATTGTGTTGCGTACTCTATCATGTTCTGATTATTACCTTGTATATTAAAACTCTGCAGACTTTCAAAGGAAGCGTAGAAGCATTCAAGGTTAAGGCAGTAGATACCACAGGTGCTGGCGATTCCTTTATCGGTGCTCTTCTGAGCAAGATTGTCGATGACCACTCTATTATCGAGGTTAATCCCTATTTCTCGGCTATTTGTATAACTCAACAAAGCTACACAGTTTGAAAATTTTCATGCCTTTTATTTGTAGTTTTGTTTGGGATACATTAGTTATCGTCTTCTGACAACAAATGTCGTTAATGTCGATAGGATGAACCACGATTGAGGCAAGCAGTGAAATTCGCTAATGCATGCGGAGCTATTACAACGACAAAGAAAGGAGCAATTCCCGCCCTTCCAACAGAAGCTGAAACCATGGAGTTCATTAAGAACAACTCTTAAATATTCTCATAGTGTAACTCACTTCAATTTCGTTCAATTATGTAATGAAAAAGAAAACCTTGGAAGATGATTTAATTGATAAAATAGTTGTGTTTCTATATAATGTGTTTTTTCTAGGTTTGTAAACAGCCATTTACATATCTACTTTATTGGTATAAAAATGTCATATACAGTACATGATTTCAGGATCATTTGTAGCATGAGGTGTGATATATAAATTATCCGCACTAACACAAATTCTCATTGAAGACGGGTGTTATATTATCCTTTACAAGTTGAAGACGGATCGGATAGTACCTCTCTCACAATATGCAAGTGATAAGGACAAGTGGATGCTTGCATATTGTAAGATGAACACTATTTGTTTTCAGCTTGTGATGAATAATGCCCGTTTTTAGTGATACATGCAGGCATTAATATGTGCAAAATTGAAGAACTCTTTAGCGAGACATGCTAAATGGTTAATCGCCACTTTCACAAATTTACATATAAAACGGTTTTATATTAAACTCTCTTCTATGGGCAATTGGGCATACGGTAGCCATATATGTAGATCTCATAGGTTGAATGGGTCGTTTCAATATATAGTGGATACGTTATTCTAGTGTTATGGGTCGTATTCTAGCTTGTGCATGTACTAAGACTGTTATAGGTTGTGAAACAATTGGTAATATGCAAATGGAATATGAGCACTTCTAATACAAGTGGAGTACTTCAACTTTCACCATTACTCAATCGAATTTGATTGGATATTTGGATTAAGTGAGTATATCCAGCCAATAGCGGAATCAGGATTTTTAATTAGGTTGAAATTTTTAAAAGGAATAAATGAGTAATTTAGTTAAGTGAATTTTAAAAAAATGCATAATTTTTGGTTAAAATTTTCAAATTATTTCTTGCTCACGTCAATGAGCGCCTAGCTGCTTTTGCTTGACCCACCCCACCCCCCTTTGCTCCGCCCTATTTGTACTTTGATAAGATGTTACTCGTAATGTTTAAAATAACAAAGGAGAGTCATCCTCAAATCTCAAATTTCCATTTACCTTCTTATACTCCATCCATTTCAGTTATTTGTATGCCTATTTTCATTTTATTTATTTGTTTATCTTTTAATATTGTAAATGTTTTTGAAAGAAAATTTATTAATTCACATAACCTAATGTCCACTTGTCATCTAATAACAATATCCATAAATGATATCCTTTTCTATCCTTGGTATTTGAGTTAAAGAAATAGGTAAATAAATGACTAAAACGAAAGTCGGAGAGAGTATCTCAATACAATAACTTAATTTTTGTTGATTTTTAAAACTACACGATTGCCAAATAAGATTGTCATTTGATATAGATACCATGAACTAACTTATCATGCATCATATCTTTTAGGCCTTGTTTTTTTGTTCTTATATGATCGAAATTAAATTTATAAGAACTACCCTTTTAAAAGTGTATCATTAAATTGCACCCTTATGAACTTATAATGTTCTATATGGATCCTACCATTTGTCACCCCTACAGAGGGGAGACAATGGGTAAGATCCGAGTATTGTCTTATAGGGTCCATACCTAGACTTGTCTTATATAAGTACATGGTAGATTTAGATATGACCAAAATCCGCCGGATTTAAAATTTTAAGACCTAGACTAGACCTAACGTATTCGGGTAGTTGTTTTTATTTGTTTTATTAAAATCTTCAAGATCTTTTTAAATGTAATTTTATTATAACATTACATAAAACACATTAAATTTTTTAACGTGATTATAGATTTAAAATATGTCAACGTTTATCATGACAAAGTGACAAACTACCGTGCAAGTTATTATTTGGATAATGATATACTATTTGTTGTTTCTCGATTATGTTGTAAATTGGTAAAAAAAAAAATCTTTGAAATAAGTAAAATGACATATGGGACTGAATAAAAGACCAGAAAACATGACTTTTTTTAACACTAGTTCTTTTATATTTAAAAGAAAAAAGATATATATGGGTCGATGAGTAGAATCTGGGTCTCGACGATGAGACCTAGACCAATACCGACTCTCTTAATTATTTCTAGACTCATGCATGATATACGACCCTGATCCATTGATTTCAAAAAAAAGTGGGTTATATCCGCTCCATCAAGATCCGACCAGGTGCCCCCAGCCACCTCCGTGCCCACCCACCCACGGAGGTGGCAATCGGGTCAGTCGGGTCAGGTCTAGTCGGGTCGGGTCATATCGGGTTTGGGCCGTATTGGGTCAGACTGCCCTTTCGGGTTGAGTCGGGTTCGGATCTAGTCATTTTCAGGTCAAATGATACTTCAGGTCGGATCGGGTCGTAATCGGGTCCGGTTATTTTATCGCAATACTTTAATTTTTTTCCAATAAATTTAGTTTAAAATTATTATTTGGTTTAGTTACTTCATTATTAATTCAAACATATCAATTTAAACAATAAATCACTTTCATTTTGATCATAATTAAACTCAATAATTGTCAGGTCGTCAATTTAATCAGGTCAATATCGGGTCGGGTCAGGTCAATGTCCAATTAAGTCTGGATCGGATTCGGGTAACTGATCTCCGGGTCGTCATCGGGTCGGTTTGGGGTTGCAGTATTCTCGGGTCGGGTCGGGTCGGGTCGGTTTTGCTCGAGTTTGGAATCGGGTTACTCGGGTCGTGTCAGACTTGCCAGCTCCACACCTAGACACCCGACCCGAAAAGGCTGACCCGAGAACCGAAACTAACCCGAGTTGCAAAATCCGAAACCCGAATTAACCCGACTCGACCTGAACTTGACCCGAAGTGCGTCGACCCGAAAGTGACCCAACGACCCGAAATGACCCGATCCAAAACCACTAACCCGAAAAAATATAACTCTAAATGAACAAAAAAGACTTGAAATAACTATATGTACCTTTTTTTCTTAATTACTGACCCGAACCCGAAATAACCCGATCAACTTACCTGAAAATCACCCAAAATCCGAAACAAACCAATCAAATCCGAACTAACCCGATAATATGACCGAACCGATCCGAATTAGCCCGACCCGAACCCGATCCAATTAACCCGTTTACCAGGTCTACCACACCCACCCATGGGGAATTCATGCCGTACCATATTCTTTGCAAAAATATCTATACCGTGTTACTTAGATTAAATTTTTGTTATTGCATAGATATTATTCATTCTTTTTTGATTTTAAGTACGGATCGGATTAGATATACAACACTTCCTAAAACTTCTATTATTCGACTTCAAAGAGGAGAAAAAGGTTAATAATATTGTTGTCGTGAGAAACACGTTAAAAATAACTCCAAATCTTAATCGAATTAAGATTATCATAAACGCATATATATATATACCTCCTCACCCCACACCTTTCTCTAAGAATTACTCAACTAATCTCCTTCTTTCGTAATACTCAACTCAAACATAATCACCCCTTTAATTATTATTCTCCTTCTTCAAACAATGGCCTCAACCACAACAACTAATGTTACTACTACTAATAATAATAACGGGACGAGCCATAGTAAAGGACTCGTCCTAACATTTGGAGAAATGTTAATAGACTTCGTACCAACAATCTCCGGGGTATCCCTAGCGGATGCCCCGGGATTTCTAAAGGCACCCGGGGGCGCCCCCGCTAATGTAGCTATTGCCGTAGCCAGAATGGGGGGCGCAGCCGGGTTTGCTGGGAAACTCGGCGCGGACGAGTTTGGGTGGATGTTAGCTGGGATACTTAAAGAGAATGGTGTTAATGTCGAAGGGGTTTGTTTCGACGAAGCTGCAAGGACGGCTTTGGCTTTTGTTACATTGAAAGCTGATGGTGAACGTCAGTTTATGTTTTATAGGAATCCTAGTGCTGATATGTTGCTTCGTCCTGATGAACTTAATCTTGATCTTATTCGTAAGGTATGTTTTGCTTAAGATCGTCTTAACTTAAAATGATGTTTTTTTTAATGTTATATAGCAGTACTTGTGATGATTTTGTTGCTTAGAACTCAATTGGTACTTGTTTTTTGGGTTTCTGTTTTTGCGTCTTTCTATTTTTAGTGTTGGAGTTTAGTTTCTTTAAAAAAAATTAAAATAACTTTTTTTTTTCTAAAGACAAAATAAAAGGTATTTTAGATATGGATCAAAAAGGTCTTAATATTTAAGATCTTAAGATAATGAGGTTATACACTAAATCAAGTCTTAAGTTTAAGGCGGGTTTAACACTCGTGAATAATATATTTGTCATTATAATAAATAGTAATAGTTAACTCATCTTAAGCTTAAGACGAATAAAAACAGTAAATCTTCCGAGTATCTCGGACTTCAGTAGAGAAGATAAGTTTAAGGAATCATAAACGATTTGTCTTATCCTATTCGTATTAGCATCTTGTGACTAGACCTGGCAAAACTGACCCGACCCGAATAACCCGACCCGATAAAGCTGACCCGAGACCCGAAAGTGACCCGGAATTGCCTGACCCGAGGATGACCCGAAACCCGAATTGACCCGACCCGACCCAGACCCGACCCGAACCTTGGCTGACCCGAAAGAGACCCGACCCAAAATAACCCGACCCGAAACCACCGACCTACACACGACCCGATTTGAAATGACCCTAAATGACCCAATTTATTGTGATTAGGGGTGACAATGAGACGAGACGGCCCACGTGCAGCTCAAGCTCGGCTTGGTCCAAGTCGGCCCGTGCCAGTTTGCCTCGACACGGGCTTGACTCGAAAACTAACTTGATCATTTTGACCTGAAAATGGCCTAAATAAATCGGATATGTATCTAAAATAACCCGACCCAAAATGACCCATACCCGAAATGACCCAGATCCGAAGTGACCCAAACCCGAAACTGACCCAAACCCGAAAGCGACCCGACCCGACCCGACCCGACCCGAAAGATTGAGCAAACCCGAGATGACCCGACCCATATTGACCCGACCCAAACCCGACCCGTTTGACCCATTTGCCAGGTCTACTTGTGACGGATATATACCCGTCACAAACGAGAATATGTGAAATAAAATTGGATGGGATAAAAGTGTGATGTTAGGTGGAATTGAAGTAAAAGGTGGAAGGGGTTGGTGTGGACTGTGGAGGAGTAGTGCAATGTGGAGTTGTCGGTTAGTTTGAGCTGTCTAAGATTGACTTTGGATCTTTCGTGGGTTTTCTAATTTAGTTTTGGAATTTGGTTGTGTCATACTCGTGCGTCTGAATCTCAGATTCCGAGGTACATTGGAAATGTCACATGGCCCCACGTTATTAACACCAACAGTTTTCAGTAATTATGCAATAATGGTTGCCTTGAATCCTTGATGCCTTCTCTTGTGGCATAAATAGTTGGGGGAGATATTAATTGACCTGATAAAATTGACCCGACTTAATAGATCGATCTCAATAACTTCACAATTTGATTGACTCGACTCCAACCGGCGAGCACTGTTTTTGTGTATTTTAGCATCCTCTTTAAAAAGTAATGTAGTTATTAGTTCAATTCATAAGTCGGTATATTGGTGTTGGCGTGTAGCATGTAGGTGAGCAGGATTAATAACTAGGGGTTGTTTGGTTCACCGTAATTGATGAGACAACATAACACACTTGGGTAGTTGAGTAAGTACAATATTTATTCACACATGGTAAATATAGCATTATTAAGTGTAAAAGGATGTTGTAACAATGTCACCAAAAGAATATGAAGTAGTAGTCCGCCAATGTAGACTGTAGTACTGTACAGTACTTTTATTTTCCATACCGACTTCCTTTATCATGGACTTGTACTTAAGACATTAGAGTAATGTCGTTCTTTTTGTCGTATTCTTATGAAGATATCAGCCGTATCATTGATAATATTGACACGATCAAGTGACCCAAATTGTTGACGTACCTATTTGAGAAATTGCAATAATTGGCATGCCTTATACATATATTTTGGTTTGGTATAAATTAGTAAATAAATGAAAAGATGTGTAACTGAGCAATTATGTGATTGCAGGCAAAGATATTTCACTATGGGTCAATCAGCTTGATAGTAGAGCCGTGTCGATCAGCTCATCTGAAAGCAATGGAGGAGGCCAAAGCAGCCGGAGCTCTACTTTCTTATGATCCCAACCTCCGCTTGCCACTATGGCCCTCACCCGAGGAAGCTCGTACAAAGATTATGAGCATCTGGGATAAGGCTGAAGTCATCAAGGTCAGCGACAACGAGCTTGAATTTCTCACAGGAAACAGCGACATTGGTGATGCTACTGCAATGTCGTTATGGCATCCTAATTTGAAGCTCCTCTTGGTCACTCTTGGTGATCATGGTTGTCGATACTACACTAAGGTAATTTTTCCCTACTCTGTTTATTTACTAACACTTAAATGTATTTGTCCTTGGCATGTTCTTCATATTGCGTTGCGTACCACTGTACGTACATTTGAACGTGGGTACGATATTTCTAAACGAGTCTGAGTGACATTGGTCCATAATTGCAACATCGTATTTATCTTAAAGTAAATAAATGCATGCTTAATGAATCATTTTCTATATTAGCTAGTGACGTGTATCACAACAATCCATTACTAGTTATAGACTTATAGATGACAAATTTATATGCATTAGCTGTATATTGTCATATCCTCATAAAACACAGAGAATTGCATGCTGATGTCAACTGTCATGCATCTTGCCTTCATACTGTATTTATTTATTTTAGTTCAAAATGTTTTTGGTGCTGTTTTAAAATAGAACTGATTGCATGAAAAATGCAGGCAGCTAAAGTGGACATTAGGTTCAAGATCTTGTTGTGTATTCGTGATGTATAATACGGAGTACCTACCATGTTTGCAGGAGATACTTCTCTATTATAGAACTCGAATAATACAGTCATAAGACAATATGATTCTTTTAATCGGCACACATGAACTGTGACAGTAATGTAATTAATCGTGTCAAGGGAGTTGAAAGATGATGGAATGAGGGATCGAATAGTTTGTATTCAATGACATAATAAGTTGAATTTGAATAACGTGTCCAAAACTGTTACTCAAACTCGTTTAGAAGTATCCATCATGGGTGCTTGTCCAAGTTTCAGATTCAACTATCTTCGTAATGATGATGATCCACAAGGACCATCTCAGAAATCCCTGATTTTGGGAGTCGTATACGAATGAGACCCTCACCATCGTAGCCAAAGGCACACTTTCCTTTGGTTTTGGATTGTGATGGCATAAAGCAAAAATGACACATTAAACTGTCCGCACTACTGTTATTAAAGACCCAATTTGCATCATGGTCACCGAAAACTCGTATACTATCCTCATGTTCTGATTACCTTATATTTAAACTCTGCAGACCTTCAAGGGGAGTGTAGAGGCATTCAAGGTTAAAGCAGTAGATACCACAGGTGCTGGCGATTCCTTTATTGGTGCTCTTCTCAGCAAAATTGTCGACGACCAATCAATTATTGAGGTTAATCCCTATTTCTCTCTCCTATATTATCTTGCTGTATATATTTTTTCTTCTCGTCGGAATCACAAGCATATTTGTGATGCTGACCGGTTTCGAACCTAGCTCGTGACTTCACGAGTACCTTCACTCGGTGACTTTAGCTATTTGTATAACTCAACAAAGCGACACAGTTTGAAAATTTGCATGCCTTTTATTTGTAGTTTTGTTTGTGATATTAGTCACCGTTTTCTGACAACAAATGTCGTTAATGTCTACAGGATGAACCACGATTGAGGCAAGCGGTGAAATTCGCTAATGCATGCGGAGCCATTACAACGACTAAGAAAGGAGCAATCCCAGCCCTTCCAACAGAAGCTGAAACCATGGAGTTCATTAAGAACAACTCATAAATATTCTCAATACCATTTTACCTTCCATTGATGTCTCAAGTTCTAGTGTTTCAGAAAGGAGCATTCCCTTCTCTTACAGAAGTGAGGTCAGATTTTGATATTACGGGATTCGATTAGTAAATTAGCTAGGAGGGATGTCAGAAGAAAGTCTCATAGTAAAGCTCCTTTATTCCTCAATTTCCTTCAATTATGTAATGAAAACAAAAACCTTGGAAGGTGATTTAATTGATAAATAACTGTGTTTTTATATAATGTGTTTTTTCTAGCTTTTCAAAGAGCCATTTACATATCTACTTTATTGGGTATAAAAATGCCATACATGATTTCCGGATAATTTGTAGCATGAGGTGTGATATATAAATTGAAAGCATTAATATGTGCAAAATTCAACAACTCTTTTGAGTTTATTGCCTATATATGTGTTACCAGTACATTATTCTCATGACTATGTTATAAAAAATTTGTTACAAGTTCACGTCGTCTGAATACCTCTTTTCTCTACTGATATGGATCACCTGGATACGCTTTGCCCGGCACACTCTGGAGCCGGCCGTTGGCCACCGTCACACATTGTAACGTTTCTAGGGCACTTTAGGCAGTTATGAGCTAAACTGCCCTTAACCTTTAATTTTGAGGTGACGAACTCAGAGGGTACATTCCCCACAAGAAAGTTGTTATCTAGGTACACCCGTCTCCAAGGTGCCCCGAGTCTGACCCCAAAACTCCTGGGTATAGGCCCAGATAGCTGGTTATGACTAAGATATATGGCTGTCAATCGTTGCATTGTCGGTAAATTCGCAGGTAGGTGGCCTTGAAGCCGGTTTTCCTGCACATCAAGCACCTCAAGATGGGTTGATTCGCCAGCAAACCTTGGAACCTGGATTTCGGTGAACCAATTGACTGACAAATTGAGGGCAGTGATCTCTGGTAAACTAACAATTCCTCTAATTCGGCCACTGAACCTGTTATCACTGAGGTCGACTGTCTTGAGGTTCCGAAGTGTCCACAGTGAATGGATACTTCCTGAAAGTATATTGTGGCTTAAAGACAGTGTTCTTAAACTCGTAGGTAGCGGAGGGAGAATCCCAAATAGCTGGTTTCCACTTAAATCTAGGGTGGTCAGTTGCCATAACCCTGCAAGATTTGGGATTCTCCCTGAAAATCCATTGCTTGCCATTTTTAGCGACTGCAATCCTCGGAAGTTGGTTATCCAGGAAGGTACTAGACCTGTTAGCTTATTCCGAGAGACATCAAGTTCTTGGAGTCTTTTAAGTCTTCTTGTTCCTATAGGTAGACTCCCAGTGAAAAAATTATCTGACAGTACAAATGCTGTCAACTTGGTGAGTTTAGTGATACTCTCAGGGATCGGTCCTCTAAACTTGTTCTTGCTTAGGTTAATGGTAGTGAGCTCCGTCAGGTTTCCGATGTCCACAGTAAGAAACCCGTCATATCCGACACCATCAAGATCGAGTTGGGTTATTCTACTACTAGAATTATCCTCTGGGATATTGCACAAGACACCTAGGAAGTGAGCACCAGTGCTCTCACACGGGTCTAGGGAAAAATCCCAGGTGTTGAGGAACGCGTTATCTGGAATCGAGTTGGGATCGATTCCTTCTTTGAGCACTCGCAGGACATCGACTTCTGTATTTAAGGTTATCGAGCGAGCCAACTTCAACCCAGGAATGACAATGATGGCCATGATCATGACATGAATCGACATTTCAAAATGTTCGGTATGAGCCATCGGGATTTTTAGCCAAAGGAAGATTTTTTGGCATGTATATGTGAAATAATGATCAAGAGAGTAAGATGGTGTATATATTGGTAAATTGGGAAAGTAAAGAAACTTGAAGAACTCATATCAAGAACCTGTTAAGTTATGTTCATGAATTAAAGTTAATTATTGTCATTTGTTTTTAGCAATGTGCAGTAAACAAAGTTACCAGTGGAAGTGATGAGAGCAACCTAAACTTCTTTCACTTTTTTAACATTTTGTTATGAAATTAGTTGGTTCCCAAATTTTCAAGAAAATGCATTTTGTGGAAGACATTTCTGTAACTTTAAAAATAATAAAGTGAAGGGAGTGGTTTCATTTACTATATTACTCTACCTAAAAAGTGAAACACACATCTTGTATTGTAGTTACTCTACCTAAACTGTTTTAATTGCGATGGTGAGGCACTAATCAAAACGCTTTTGTCGTTGCAAAACCTGCTCTTGCGAGTTGCGACCCTTTTACCAACACTAGTTTGTTTGCAATTTGCGACAAAACAGATATAGGTGTCTTAGTAGGAGCTGATTATCGACAATTTGTGGAGATTGTCTTCAACAATAAAGAGAACATTGTCCAAAGTTGGAACCTTGATTGCTATAACTTCTTTCTAACCTGACTTCGCATATAGGCGGAAAAAAAAAGACACCTAATGACCGACATAACAGTTTCACGACCAAAGGTGTAATACAGAAACAAACACCGTGAATTATCTTCTACTTGACTCAAACGTAGATGATGATGCATTTGGAGAGAACTTGAGAGTCATATTTCTCGACCCTATTTCATCTTAGCCTCAGTAAATAAAACATGGCGGTTAACTCGAGGGTCGTATTTGCGGAATTCAAGCTTCTCAGGAATCTTTTTGGGGTTCTTCCTCGTCACATAGAAAAAGCCAGTACCAGCAGAGGAGACGAGCCTGATAAATATCGAACCACCCTTTGCCTTTCCCATTTTCAAGCTAGATTTCAATACAAGTTCAAAATCACACCTGCAAATGACGTGAATCGTAAGTGTTGAAGCAATTTTAACAGTCTTATGCCTTCAGATAAAGACTGATAACGCTTTCTAATGATAACATATCTGGAATCAAACCCAGCTTACAGTCAGGAAGAACAGCATTCTGAGCAAGAACCCGATACGGTTTAACCGAGTATACAATTTTCCACAAATTCGGTTAATATTTCTGACTTTCTGGGTTTGAGCCATTAATTCATTAAATGTTTTAAAACAAATTTCTCCAAGAAAGACAACATAATCATTAACAATTATCTAAATCTAAATTAAAATTTCACACTTATAAAATACTAATATTATAATCAGTGAGTAGACTATAATGTATAATCCTATTTTTGCATTATAATATCACAATTTAAAAATGAAAATTTTACATTCGATTAATTTATATAGGATGACAAAATTCAAGCAACATTAAAAAATATATAAAATACAAACGAAAATTAAAGAAAATGAATAATATGAATAAGAGAGACGATATTACCTTGTTATAAAGACGATTTGTACGGCAGAACTCAGAAGCAAGAAGGAGATGTACGAACTGGTTTGTTTGGAAATTAGGGTTGATTTCAGGAATTAGGTCTGTTCTGGTTTTTTTTTTTTTTTAAATAAATCTCAAAACGTGATGGAAAGACACCATACATCGTATCGTATCCGTATCACAAAACCGTTTATAAAGACGAAGATTTAAGTTAATATCACGAAATACGGAGAGATTGGCCACTGTAGACCTGGCAAAGTTGACCCGAGACCCGAAAGTGACCCGAAATTACCTGATTCGACTTTGACCTAGTCATAATGACAAATGAACGATTCTGTATTTCCAATCGCCTATCGAGTCACAATGACGAAAGAACAATGATGAGTGGTTCGCACAGTCGCGCAAGTCACGATTACGAATGGTTCGCACACCGAGTCACGATGACAAATGATCGATGACGATCAACATTGTCATGTTAAAAAAAAAAGGTACATTATTGCACCTACTCTATCAACCATACTTGCTTGATTAAGCACAACCGTCCTACAAACTTCAATATCAGCGCCACCATCGCAATACCACACCCCGATCCTTTCTCGATTGCCCCTATTGTCGTTCATCGACAATGATGAGCCGATAAATTGTGTGGATGGGCACGACAAGACACTAAAAACAACCTCTAGGCCAAGGACACCATCCCAGTTTATAAGCCCTTTGGCTAGCCCTCTAAGGAAGGTGCTAACTCCTACCATGACCCCAGTGGCTAGCCCATTGATGAATGCTTTAAATACCCAATTGCTAGAGATCGTCGACTAACAGATTTAAGACACAAATACAACAAGGGGTATTTTGGTTAGTTCATTAACATAACATCATACTATCATAGTATGTTATCTAAGTAGCAACATTGTTGTCACTTTTAGCCTTATAACTAACTTAACATTTATACAACAATTTGATTAATACTCAACCACTTGATCTAAATCCATAATAGAAGTGCATATACAATATCATCGATCACTTGAAGAGCTAGGATGTTAATTGCAGTCTAAATTACATGAAGTTGAGTAAGGAGAGCTGCATAGAGTTCAAAAAACAGCATTTGTGCTCCCTGAACCCATTGTAGATCAACAAGATACTTCCCCTCAAGAGTCTTGTAAAGCTGTAAATCACATAAGTCAAAACATGTCGGTAATTTCTCTTACAGATTCGGATATCTGCCAGATATATTGGCATACTAATAAACGATTTGACGTTATAATGTGGATTATGCTAGATGAGGGACACACCTGCACTTCAAACTTCAGAACATTAGGTGACCTTAATTCTCCATTAACAGGATTAATGGTCGTTACTTCGTGTTGTCCAAGAATATCAGGAATCCAACGGCATTTGATATTGTAATGCCCGATCTTTTTCCAGGAGACATTTAATCGTTGCAGTGCTTTCATAATTTCAATCATGATCTCATGTGGACGGGCTCGTGACTGCAGTCAGATGGAAAATATGGACTTCAGCATAAAGTATACAAATGAAAAATTCATCCGCGTCAGGGAAGTATGAGGAAACCTGCAGCCCGAGAGCCCATTTACTCTGGACAGGAAGTGGCTGGCGCGAGCAAGTTCCTTCGTACTCAGCATAATCATGATAAGGGTTCCGAGAATCAGGAGAATAAACTTCACTGTAACCCTGAATATTAAAGACGAGTGAACTATCTCAGATATTTGCATATATACTGAAGCCAAAAAGACGAGCAGCAAAAGTGGCATGAACTCATGACTAGGCTCTCTATCACAAAATCAATCCTGTCATTCAAACGCACCATTAAATCCTGGAACGCAGCCACGGGATGGCGACTTGAAGCACGGAATTGGCTGTCAAAAAGCAAGTAGTACACAACAGTTCCCTGAAACAAAAATGAAGTTATTAATCAGTTCCAGTTACAAACACTTGTGAAACCCAAAATGATACGGAGTACAAGTTAAACCTCATTCTGGTGTCGGTTGGAAAGGGATGCAATCAACTGATCCCTGTCAAATCCCATCCTAACAACCTTTAGGAGTGTCCTTTCATCAATCTGCAAGTAAAAGTACGCGTAAAGATGCAACTTCTAAGTTCCAATGCAGTTAAAACTAAAATTAATTTTGCTGAAAGATTTACAATTTACCTTCACTTGTTGCATAGTATTTGGAAAAGGCCAAGCTAAATAACATGGGATATTAGCTTGGAACCATGAGTTCTGGCGGATCATTGCGATGGTGATTCGCTTCATGGGGTCAACCTCAAGCATCCTGGCAATCAAATCTCTGGCTCCATCTGACAAATGTCTTTGTCTGGGATAACATCCACTCTACACAGTTAAAAAAACGCGGTATCAGAATTTTATGCATCCAGGATTTTGCAATCAGCCACAACATATAAAGGGATGTACTTTTATTTTCTTGTAAAGAAGCGGGAAGCTCTCATCATCGAAAGGGAGAGATCCACAAAGTAGAGCATATAAGATAACACCACAACTCCATACGTCGACTTCAGGTCCAGCATAGAGTTTCCCATTGAGAATCTACACACATTAACATAGGTAAAATATATATTTTTTTGTGATGTACTCGTATTAATCATTTCAGAGTTATTACTTGAAATCAAATGCTTTCATAACAATTGTCGATATCTGTACCTCTGGAGCCGCGTAGTTTGGGCTTCCACAACATGTCTTCAGGAAATGACCATCTCGCATTATGTTGCTTAAACCAAAATCTGCTATCTTGACATTACGACGAGAATCTAACAGAAGGTTTTCAGGTTTTAGATCCCGATGCACAACCATACTCCGGTGACAGTACTCTAGTCCTGATATTATCTGGTTCCAGGACCACAACAAACACCACAAACTTGAAAAATTCATACGAATAAATGAAAATCCATTAGAAAAACAATGGAAAAATACAGAGAACTGGAAATTGCCTGCTGGAACAGACGTCGTGCTTCATCTTCTTGTAGTCGACCCTTTTCGACAAGGTAATAAAACAGTTCTCCAGACTTCACATACTCCATCACAGAGTATATGTCGGAAGGTGTCTCAATAACTTCGTAAAGTCGTATGATGTGAGGATGAATAAACAATCTTGAAATTTGGATTTCTCTTCTCACTAAAAAGTAACAGAAACACAATTGTGATGTTAAACTAATCCTATTTCAGCTTAAGGATAATCTCTAGCCAAAAAAAAATTTTGGACAAAATTAGAAGCATAAATAAATCATTTCATTATGTGATTTATGTTCTTGTTAGCAAATGTTTAGAAAAACTGACGCCAAAAGTTGAAAGCCATGAAGTTTATTCTTGGACAACATTCCGAATGCTGAAACATACTCTCTCATATTCACTATAATCTTCCGCTTTTCTTTTTGTACAAAAAAACAAGGTAGTGAATTTGGACAACACAGAACCCATTACCACACATGTTATTGAATTTGCACCACACAAAACTTACCAAATAAAGAAATAGAGAAGATATGTTGAATAACCGAAAAGGGGAATATGGAAGATTATCAAGAACAGGAGGGAGTACACAAGAACGTCAGAAAGCAAAGTCGCTAAAGAAAATAAAAACAGTAGCGATTAAGAAAATTAGAAACCTTTCTCTTCCATGTTCATACTCTTGATCTTCTTGCGGTTCAGTATCTTAATTGCGACTTTAAGACCAGTCAGTTTGTGCTCTGCAATTTTCACCTTACCGAAAGTGCCAATACCAAGGGTTCTACCAATGTTGTACTTCTGTAACAGAATATCGTCACCACCTCCACCACCACCACCACCGCTACTATAACTACCTTGGACGCTATGATCGTCCATATTCCTGTAACAATAGCAGAACATTAACTAAAATGTTTTTACATTGCTCTATGTTAACAACAATATATAGAAATTTACTATATATTTAGAGACAAATCATTTCATGACGCTTTTAATGTGAGACTAACTCATATAACTAAGACAGTACTAACTCATATATATTTTGTCAGATCACAATATGTAAAAGTTACTCATGAGCACTTACATCAACTGGTAATGGGTTGTTCTAGCTTAACCAAAGGTCTCGTGTTTGAGTCCTTGGAATGCAATACTGTTCTAGCTTAACCCGGGTCGAATACGGATTAAACCGAATGGTCCACCCCTAAAAACAATATGTACAAAATTTCATGCAAAAGGGTCGAATCACACTTACGGTAGAAAAATACAGGTAAATAATTTACCTAGGCGGATGACATACATTTTATAAGAAAAAAAGCAAAAATAATATACGAATATATATATATAGTGAGGAAAAAAAAAACCTTAATCACTAAGACAAGAGATTTTGAGCTTGAACTTTATTTTGAGCTATGGAGTTTTGACGTATGATCACTTACAAAGTTACAATTAGGAAAATGAAAGTAGAGTGGAAAGAAAAGTGCGATGTTCCATTTTAGACGGAATCTTAAGTCATAATTATTTTTGTTTTTTGAAAACAAGTACTCCCCTTTGTTTGTAGTAAGAGAAATTATCTACGTACCTCATCCTTCCGGTCAATTGTTTACCATTTTTACATTAGGTTGTTTCATTTATTTGTTTAACATTCTTACTAGTTTTAAACCCGTGCAAAAAATGCATGGTTGCAATAACGCGTGTTTTCATTGGATACATATATAACATATAAATAAGGGTTATTATGTAACACCCTCAAATTTGCGGAAAGAAAAAAAATTAATTTAAATACATAAAAGATGATAATATATAACAAGGGTGTCATAATAACAAGGTTCATTACAAAACGGAAATAATATTCTACAAAAGAAATCTACAAGACAGGAGACATATCTCCCGTATAAAAACGGAAATAAAAGAGTGTACAATAATATACAAACTATGAACCGAATATAGGTCCAAGGTAAATACTTCGCTCGCTAGCTCGTCCATGTACCCCAAATATGCAACACCACCTGTTCGACCGCATTAAATATAAACACGGAAGCCACAGTCAGTGGGGAGTAACTCCGAGTTCTCCCAGCCACGAAATGTCGAGTTTAATTAAAAATGAATAACATAAAAGCAATGTATATGAAAAATACAAAACCTTAACATATATGATATGCTTTTCATGTTATGAAACAATTAACTAACATATAACCTAGCATATGAAAGCTATCATGTGAATCCGATAATAAACTATAACACGAGGTAGGGAAGCTGGTATGCTAGCTCAGAGGTTCCTCTCAGAAACATGGCCGTGATACACTCAAACCCTAATCAACACGTAATCATGTGCATCAGTTAACAATCGTTAATCCAAACTCTATCAATCCTAGCCGGCTTGCATCTCACCTTCTAGAACTCATAGAATCATACAAACATGAAAGACCAATACGTCTACAAACAGGCATAAGTTCTTAGCACAGTCAATAGTAGACTTCTGTAACTCGAGGCTATACCACAAGGTAGGAAAACATCCTAGTCCTAGACTGATCAGACCTAGCGACAACAGCTATTCCATTCCCCGTCCCAGGACATAACCGTCTATGAGAAACTCTACTAGGCGACCCCCTAAGCAGAGATGGCTAGTACTTAAGCTGGCTCCAGTCCCAAAAAGGATCAGGCAGCCATGCCCCGACTTGGATATAAACCCACCAAGCCGAGACACAAAAGCTATCAAGCAGTGAACTCCATATGCTCGTTAAAGATAGTACGGCCTATCAATGTCGTGGTCCAAGCTACGCATTTAGAATTAGAATGGTCAAGACGCCATATATCCATAATTCTCTATGGGTACTTAGTCAACACGACACCAACCATATAATAAATCAGTCACGGGAAAACATCCTATCATGTGACTAATTGCATATCAATAATAATCAAATATCATATCGCCTCATATCTACCAAGGCTAATTCATTAATTAAATACAACCATACTTGAAGACAAATCCCCGACCCGAGTCCCGCGACGGGTCATCAGTCAATCGGGGCTGACTAGATCTTAGTTTGACCAAACCGTTGGATCAAACCGGCTAGAAACAGAGTCTTTATCACATAGACATAAAATCAACATATTCATTACATGTTATTTTAATAAAGCTTCTAACATGTGAATTATTAAATCTTACGTAAAACCCCGCTTGACTTAAAGGATATCAAAATAAACTACGATCTCGTCTTATAATGTCTAACATGTGAGAAATAATAATTTTATGAAAAACCTTTTTAATTAAATATTTTACTTATTAATATTTCCCACTTGCTAAATATTACAAAACACGATAAAAATGACGATAACTCAAAACCGTCACAAGTCCCAAAGTGGGACCCACGGGCTGAGTTGGGCCGGACCCCACATGGGCCTGGATGGGCCCACGGGCCTGTTTTGGCTAAAAATGGTTGTTTTGACAATTTTAATAAAAACCGTTTCTAATTATTTCCCGCATGCTTATCATAATTAAAACCCGTCAAAACAACCACATAACAATCAAACATCGACACAACCCAAAGACCAAAACCCGGACCCACCATGGACCAGCCCAGACCGGGTCTGACCCGGCCTGGACCGGCCGGTCTGGTCCGGTTCACCACCACCACTATTTCCGGCCACCACTTAAAACAACCACCCCAAATTCCACATTAATTCTAACATGTTTTTAATTAACAACATCCATTTTTAAACAATCAAAACAACCATCAATCATACAAAAATCATGATTATGAAGAATCATCCCAATTCATCAAGAACAACCAACATGTTATAAAATCATAAAACACCATAATAACTACTACTTAACATGTTACTAACTAAAAATCATAAAATCATAATAATATGAACAACAACTAAAGATGAACCAAAACTAAAGAAAAACCAAAGCTATGTAACAATATGTCGCCGTACTCGGAATTGTTACCTTAGCTAGCAAAATCAAGTAGCACCAAAAAATAAGAACTAAGAAAATAAGAAACCCGTCTTCTAATCTTCTCCTAAAATATACGAGTCACCAAACTCGTCTTCAAAATCTTCCCCTATAAGAAAATGACAAGAAAAACATTATTAGAATTAAAAACTTGATTTTCCATAATTAAAGTGTTGAAAACGATTTTGCCGGATGAAATAAAAACGTACGGGAAGATTGAGGAGCGAAGAGGAGAGTCTAGAAAGAAATATAAATTAGGATGGATTTAATTAAGAAATGAAGATTTTATGGAGGTTTTGCTCAAGAACGATGAAGAACAAATGATGAACGACGAAGAACACGAAGAACGATCAAATAAAGTGATGTGTTGATCTTAATTTGATTTGTTGTAAAATGAAAAGTTGTTTGTGAGTAATGTGGGGTGTGTGTGTGCCGTGTAAATATAGGCAAATAAGGATGTCGAGTTTTGAAATTGTTGTTACGTAATTGACTCGCGTTTACTAATTATTTTACGGTAAACGATTAAATATAATTAACGATAAAGTTAATTACAACAAATATCTAGATATTATGATATTGTAATCCAAAGAAATGAAAATATCAAGGCTGTTAGAGGGAGGTTGAGCCGTGTGGATATGAGCTTGTCGGGTCTGTTTTCGCTCGATTTGCGTAATTTTCGTTAACTGATCGATAAAGTTAATAAATATCTAGATATTTTGATTAGTTTATTCAAAACAATTAAAATATCTTATGTTGAGTGGAAAGCGATGACACGCGCGTGTGACTCATGCCAAAGTCGAGTTTCGATTTTGTTTCGCGCTTTACGATGAGTCGGGAATAGTTAAATGACGTTCGGTTTAAACCGTAAACGTTATTCTTTAAATTCCGAATAAATTCAAAATAATTATATTAAATTATGATAAATCTTAATAAATCTAAATAAAAATAAATCAAAAATATTATTTTTTTAAATAAAATTTCGGTCTTAATACTTATGAGAAGAGAAAAGTCAACGGAAGTCAAAGTTGACTGAAAAGTCGAAAAAAATCGAAGATGACTTAAAAGTCAAGAAAAGTTTAGGACGACTTAAAAGTCAAGAAAAAGTCAATGACGACTTTAAAAAGTCAAGGAAAAGTCAAAGACGACTTAAAAGTCAAGAAAAGTCAAAGATGACTAAAAACGGTATTTTCATGGAATCCCTCAAAAATTCCAAATACGAACGCGGAATTTCAAAATAAGACTCGGAACAAAAATTCCTATTTTAAAAACTTAAGTTCTACTGAAAAGTGTTAGTAAATATTTTCACTAGAAAAATAGGGTATATTTCGGGTTGTTACAATCACCCCTCCTTTTACAAAGTTTCGTCCTCGAAACTTAGAAGAAGGAACGTAACATATATGTAGGTCTATTTCAAAACTGTTAAAATATACTTGTAATAAAATATAGGGTCTTGTCTACGGAACGGCAGGTTCTCGTCAGCAGTCAAGAATATCGATAGAAGGAGCGGAATCTTCGAAAGATTAAATCGAATAGAAAGAGGAAAGAAAGAAGGAAATTTACCTCAAGCAAAGAGCTCGGGATATTTAGCTAATATTTTAGCTTCGGGTTCCCAAGTTTTTGATTCGACGTTTCCACAACGCCAAAGGATACGAACTAAAGGTACCACCTTGTTTCGGAGTTGTTTGTTAGCCCTTTCAAGTATACGAATCGGCCTTTCTTCCAAAGCCAAATTAGGTTCCAAGTCCAACACTTCTTCTTGAATAATATGACTCGGATCACTGATATACTTCTTCAACTGAGAAACATGGAACACCTCATGAACTTTGCTCAAGTTCGGAGGTAATTCCAAACGATAAGCAACAGGACCAACTCTTTTAAGCACTCGAAACGGTCCAATATATTTAGGACTCAACTTCCCTTTCACTCCAAACCGTTTCACTCCCTTCATAGGTGACACTTTAAGGAATACACGGTCATCCACATCAAATTCAAGCGGTCGTCGACGAACATCGGCATAGGATTTCTGTCTATCTTGAGCGGCTTTCATTCGTTCACGGATGACTTGAACTTGATCGATCGTTTCAGTAACAATGTCGGGACTCAACATATGATCATCTTGTACTTGATCCCAACAAACAGGACTACGGCATTTTCTACCGTATAAAGCCTCGTATGGTGTACATCTTGATAGAAGCTATGATTACGGTTGTTATAAGAAAATTCCACCAAAAACATAAGATCACAAGGGGGGCAAACAATTATCCCAAGATGTAGGAAAGTCTAAAGCACAAGCACGAAGAAGATCTTCCAAAGTCTGGATCGTTCTCTCGGTCTGACCATCAGTAGCGGCATGAAAAGCTGTGCTCATCAACAATTTCCTACCCATGGCTTCTTGCAAAGCTGTCCAGAATCGGGAACAGAATCTCGGATCACGATCTGAAACTATATCTTTAGGAACTCCATGGTAGCGTACTATCTCTCTCACATAAGCAGCAGCTAAGACATCTATACTCCAAGTTTCTTTGATAGGAACGAATCTGGCACACTTGGTTAGACGGTCGACAATAACCCAGATGGCATTCTTGCCACTAGAAGTAGTAGGTAAAGCCATCACAAAGTCCATAGAAATAGACTCCCATTTCCACAGAGGAATTTCCAGAGGTTGTAGCAAACCTCCGGGTCTTTGATGTTCGATCTTCACCCTCTGACAAGTAAGACATTTGCTAACATACTCCTTCACTTCAATCTTCATCCTAGGCCACCAGAATTGTGGTCTCAAATCTTTATACATTTTGTCACCACCAGGATGAATAGAATAAGGAGAAAGGTGAGCTTCATCAAGTATTCTCTTCCTCAACTCGGCACTTCTCGGAATATACATTCGACCATGGTAACGAAGGTAGCCATCATTATCCACTACACAATCTTTAGCTTGCCCAAGCGATATTTTTGCTCGAATGGCGATAAAAGTAGCATCCTCCGGTAAACAAGTACGAATCTCACGATAAAAATCAGGTTCCGCCGTCAAAGCACCAAGATAATCAAATCCTTTCCCAACGAACTGTATCTGAAGCTTCTGAAATTCGGTTACTAGTTCATCGGGTAACGTACCAAGAGCATTTAATGAATGACTAGTCTTCCTACTCAAAGCATCGGCCACAACATTTGCTTTTCCCTCGTGATAAATCAACTCAGCATCATAATCATTCACCAACTCTAACCATCTTCTCTGCCTCATGTTCAACTCTTTCTGAGTAAAAATGCACCTCAAGCTCTTATGATCGGTGTAGATTCGGCAATGCACTCCAATAAGATAAGGTCTCCAAGTTTTCAAGGCATGTACTACAGCTGCTAACTCAAGATCATGAGTCGGATAATTCACTTCATGAACCCGGAGTTGTCGAGAAGCATAAGCAATGACCTTTCTATTCTGCATCAAGACACATCCCAAACCATGCTTTGAAGCATCACAATATACATCATAATCCGCCTCATCATCTGGTAAAGTTAAGATCGGTGCGGTAGTCAATCTCTTCTTCAATTCTAAGAAGGCAACTTCACATTCATCAGTCCAAATATACTTTGCTTCCTTCTTTAGCAATTGAGTCATCGGTCTTGCTAATTTGGAGAAATCTTTCACAAACCGACGATAATAACCCGCTAAACCAAGGAAACTCCGAATCTCGGACACATTTTTAGGACTTTTCCAATCCACAACTGCCTCAATTTTTGCTGGATCAACCATAACACCGTCTTTGGAAATGACATGACCAAGGAAAGATACCTCGGGCAACCAGAATTCACACTTGGAGAACTTAGCATACCACTTTTGGCGTCGAAGAACACCCAAAATGGTTCGAAGGTGAGCGGCATGTTCTTCCTTAGATTTCGAAAAGATCAAAATATCATCAATAAATACCACCACACATTTATCGAGGTACTCCCTGAAGGTACGATTCATCTGATCCATGAATATTGCGGGAGCGTTAGTCAAACCGAATGGCATCACATTGAATTCGAAATGACCATACCTCGAGCTGAAAGCAGTCTTCGGAATATCTGCTTCCCGAACGGGAATCTGATGATAACCCGATCTAGGATCAATCTTGGAAAAAATAGAAGCACCCCGTAACTGGTCAAAAAGATCATTAATACGAGGAAGAGGATATTTGTTTTTGATGGTAACACGGTTCAATTCACGGTAATCAATGCACATCCGCATTGAACCGTCTTTCTTCTTGACAAATAGTACGGGAGCACCCCAAGGAGAAGCACTAGGCCTAATAAAGCCTTTCTCAATCAAATCATCAAGTTGAATTCTCAACTCCTTCAATTCGGAAGGAGCCATACGATAAGGAGCTTTGGCAATTGGTCCAGTTCCAGGAACTAGATCAATAGAGAATTCAACATCCCTTTCAGGAGCAATCCCGGGTAATTCATCGGGAAATACATCGGGAAATTCTCGAACAATAGGAACATCCTTCAAAGAAGGAGGAGAAGAAGCAGAAGTAGTCACTACACATAAAAATGCTTGATGACCCTTCTTTAAAACATTCAACATTTTCATTGCTGAGATTAACTTCACACTAGCCTGTTTTCTAACTCCTTGATAAGAAACACGAGCACCCAAAGGACTTTTAAGAATAATTTTCTGGTCACGGCATTCAAATCGAGCATAATAAGTAGATAACCAAGCCATGCCCAGAATAATATCAAACTCTTCAAGAGGAAACCGTAGAAGATTAGCCGGAAATATAGATCCATTTATGGATATTGGAATGTCGGAATGAAGATAAGAACATGAAAATACATCTCCGGACGGTAATGAAATTGGAGTACTTTCCCCAACTGAAGCTTTGATAGGCAATTTATCGGATAATCTCATTGAAATAAAAGATAACGAAGCTCCCGTGTAAAATAAAATTAAACACGGTAAATCATAAATCGAGAACATACCCGTCACAATGTCGGGTTGGGCATCCGCCTCAGCACGGCTCATAATAAAAATACGACCCTTAGGTCTCCCAGAAATAACCGGTGTAGAAACCGTACCCTTCCTCTCAGGACATACATTCGCCTTGTGACCCGGTTTCTGGCAAATAAAGCACACAAACGGCTTGTTAAAGCAGCCAACCCCCGGATGAATAGGCATCTTGCATGTAAAGCAGACACGACCTTTAAGGTCGTTGTTGTGGCTCGGAACAAAGGAACGGTTTCTCTGATTAGCCGGTCCACTCTGGAAGTTTCTCCTCTTGTTTGGAAAAGAGGGAGAAAAAGAAGGTCGAGAAGCAGGATAAAGAGGTCTCTTGCCATAAGAATTAGGCGCCACATAAGAAGTACGAGCTTCCTCAGCAATCTCCCGGATAGAACTCTCCGCCCAAATGGCATCATTATAGATCGAGACAAAAGAAGTGGAACCTCTACTGATCTTCCCCTTTATCTGGGGAGAAAGCTTTCCCAGATAAAAGAAGGCTTTGTCTTCTTCTACCCTAATAAGTCGAGTGGCATAATGAGCCAACTCATTGAACCGGGTAGTAAACTCCTGAACTGATAGTTTTTCTTGCTTGAAATCCATGAACTCTTTCAGCTTTTGTTGTCTCAACTCATCGGGGTAAAACCTCGCTTCCAAGAGCTCACGGAAACGAGTCCACCCGAAATTCGGCTCCAACTTCGCGGTAGGACCAGAAAGCGTCCACCACTGATCCGCTTCCTTCTCTAAGAAGTGAGAAGCTAGACGACCTGTCCTCTTCAAGGACATCATAAAGAGAAAAACCTCGTCTCATTCTCTCGTAACCACAAGGAAGTTTAACGGGATCAACTTCGCCATCGTAGCGGTTTTGGATGGCTCATAGCTAGCTGTGAAGCAACCCACGTATAACTCTGTGTCTTCTCAACGATCAGGGAAACAGAGTAGAATCGGATTAGCCTGCTGGTTTTGCTGGTTTTGCTGGTTTTGGATAATTACGGTAAGAGCTGCTAAAATAGTGTTGTCAATCATCGGAGGCATCTTGCAAAATGAAAACACAGATTAGTACTTATCATTTAGCAAGAACAAAGAGACTACAACATAAATCCTAATCTACCAATCTTACCCTTCTATCTCACGGTTTATTATTTTATTAAGGTCAAGTTATTTATACAAGGGTACACAAACGTGCGTCGGGAGCAAAAAACTCTGATACCAACTGTGACACCCTCAAATTTGCGGAAAGAAAAAAAAATTAATTTAAATACATCAAAGATGATAATATATGATAAAGGTGTCATAAATAAAAAGGTTCATTACAAAACGGAAATAATATTATACAAAGAAATATACAAGACGGGAGACATATCTCTCGTATAAATACGGAAATAAAAGAGTGTATAATAATATACAATCTAAGAACCGAATATAGGTCCAAGGTAAATACTTCGCTCGCTAGCTCGTCAAGGTACCCCAAATATGCATCACCACCTGTTCGACCGCATTAAATATAAACACGGAAGCCACAGTCAGTGGGGAGTAACTCCGAGTTCTCCCAGCCACGAAATGTCGAGTTTAATGAAACATGAATAACATAAAAGCAAAGTATATGGGAAATACAAAACTTAAACATATAAGATATGCTTTTCATGTTATGAAACCAGTAACTAACATATAACCTAGCATATGAAAGCTATCATGTGAATCCGATAATAAAATATAAACCGAGGTAGGGAAGCTGGTATGCTGGCTCAGCGGTTACCATGTAACATGGCCCTGATACATTCAAACCCTAATCAACACGTAATCATGTGAATCAGTTAACAATCGGTAATCCAAACTCTATCAATCTTAGCCGGCTTGCATCTCACCTTCTAAAACTCATAGAATCATACAAACATGAAAGACTAATACTTCTACAAACAGGCATAAGTTCTTAGCACGGTCAATAGTCGACTTCTGTAACTCGAGGCTATACCACAAGGTAGGAAAACATCCTAGTCCTAGACTGATCAGACCTAGCGACAACAGCTATTCCGCTCCCCGTCCCAGGACATAACCGTCTATGAGAAACTCTACTAGGCGACCCCCTAAGCAGAGATGGCTAGTACTTAAGCTGGCTCCAGTCCCAAAATGGATAAGGCAGCCATGCCCCGACTTGGATATAAACCCACCAAGCCGGGACACAAAAGCTATCAAGCTGTGAACTCCATATGCTCGTTAAAGATAGTACGAGCCTATCAATGTCATGGTCCTAGCTACTCATTTAGAATTAGAATGGTCAAGACGCCATATATCCATAATTCTCTATGGGTACTTAGTCAACACGACACCAACCATATAAACAAACAGTCACGGGAACATATCCTATCATGTGACTAATTGCATATAAATAATAATCAAATATCATATCGCCTCATATCTACTAAGGCTAATTCAGTAATTAAATACAACTTTACTTGAAGACAAATCCCCGACCCGAGTACCGCGACGGGTCATCAGTCAAATCGGGGCTGACTAGATCTTAGTTTGACCAAACCCGTTGGATCAAACCGGCTAGAAGCAGAGTCTTTATCACATAGACATAAAATCAACATATTCATTACATGTTATTTTATTACCACTTCTAACATGTGAATTATCATATTATACCCAAAACCCGCTTGACTTAAATGATTTCAAAGTAAACTAATCTCGTATTATAATTTCTAACATGTGAGAAATAATAATTTTATGAAAACCTTTTTAATTAAATATTTTACTTATTAATATTTCCCACTTGCTAAATATTACAAAACACGATAAAAATGACGATAACTCAAAAACCGTCACAAGTCCCAAAGTGGGACCCACGGGCTGAGTGGGGCCGGACCCCACATGGGCCTGGATGGGCCCACGGGCCTGTTTTGGCTACAAAAGGCTGTTTTGACAATTTTAATAAAAACCGTTTCTAATTATTTCCCGCATGCTTTAACATAATTAAAACCCGTCAACACAACAATTAAACAATCAAACATCGACACAACCCAAAGACCAAAACCCGGACCCACCATGGACCAACCCAGACCGGTCTGAACCGGCCTGGACCGGTCTGATTTGGTCCGGTTCTTGGCCATGAAATTCGGCCCCCACCAACAACAACATCAACTTAATTCCAACATGTTTTAAATCATCAAACAACCATTTTAACAACTATCCATACAAAAATCATTAATATGAATAATCATCAAAATTCATCATGAACACTAAACTTGTTCAATTTTTCCTAAACAACATAAAAATCATAACTTGTTAAAAATCATCAAGAAACACTAAAACAACATAAAAATTCCATACAACTTAAAAATCATCAAGAATCATAAAACAACATAAAAATTCCATAAAACATAAAAATCATCAAGAATCATAAAACAACATAAAAATTCCATAAAACATAAAAATCATCAAGAATCATAAAACAACATAAAAATTCCATAAACCATAAAAATCATCAAGAATCATAAAACAACATAAAAATTCCATACAATATAAAAATCATCAAGAATCATAAAACAACATAAAAATTCCATACAACATAAAAATCATCAAGAATCATAAAACAACATAATAACCACTACTTAACATATTACTAACTAAAAATCCATAAATCATCAAAACATGAACCAAAATAAAGATGAACCAAAATCAAAAGAAACAAAACTAAAGACTATGTTACTAACTAAAATCATAAATAACCATGATATGAACAAAAACTAAAAGCTATGTGACATTAATTCGTCGAGTAAATCGGAATTGTTACCTTAGCTAGCCAAAACAATTAGCACCAAAATAATAATAAGAAGTATATAATAAAAAACCCTCCTACTAATCTTCACCCAAAATATACGAGTCTCCAAACTCGTCTTCAAAATCTTCCCCTATAAGAAATAACAAGAAAAACATTATTAGAACTAAAAATATGAATTTCCATAATTAAAGTGTTGAAAACGATTTTACCGGAATTGAAATAAAACCGTACGGGAAGATGAGGAGCGAAGAGGAGATCTTAGAAATATAAATTAGGATGGATTTAATTAAGAATTGAAGATTTTATGAAGGTTTTGCTCAAGAACGATGAAGAACAAATGATGAACGATGAAGAACACGAAGAACGATTTAAATAAAGTGATGTTTTGATCTTTATTTGATTTGTTGAAAGATGAAAAGTTGTTTGTGAGTAAAGTGGAGTGGAGTTGGCCGTGAGTTTATAGACCAATAAAGGTGTCGAGTTTTGAAATTGTTGTTCCGTAATTGACTCGCGTTTAATAATTATGTTACGGTAAACGATTAAATATAATTAACGATAAAGTTAATTACACCAAATATCTAGATATTATGATATTGTATTCAAAAGTAATGAAAATATCAAGTCCTATTAGAGGACTTTGGAGCCGTGTGGTATGGTGAAGGATCGGTCTGATTTCGAGCGTTTTGCGTAATTTTCGTTAATTGATCGATAAAGTAAATAGTTATCTAGATATTATGATATTGTAATCAAAAGAAATGAAAATATCAAGGGCTATTAGAGGACTTTTGGGCCGTGTGGTATGGTGAGACAACGGGTCTGTTTTTGCTCGATTTGCGTGATCTCCGTTGACGGATCGATAAAGTAACAAATATCTAAGATATTTGTATTATTTTAATCGAATCAATTAAAATATCCAATCGTGAGTGGAAAACGATGACATGGCCGCGTGACTCATGCCAAAGTCGAGTTTCGAATTTGTTACGGGATTTATGATGAGTCGGGAATAGTTAAATGATGTTCGGTTAAAACCGTAAAAGTTATTCTTTAAAATTCCGAATAAATTCAAAATAATTATATTAAATTATGATAAATACTAATAAATCTTAATAAAAATAAATCAAAATTATAATTTTTTTAAATAAAATTTCGGTCTTCAAAATCGCAAGACGAGTCGGGAAAAGTCAACGAAAGTCAAAGTCGACTTAAAAGTCGAGAAAAGTCAAAAATGAATTAAAAGTCAAGAAAAGTTTATGACGACTTAAAAATCAATAAAAAGTCAATGACGACTTTAAAAAGTCAAGAAAAAGTCAAAGACGGTTTAAAAGTCAAGAAAAGTCAAAGATGGCCAAAAACGGTCTTTTCATGAAATCTCTCAAAAATTCCAAATACGAACGCGGAATTTCAAAATACGACTCGGAACAAAAATTCCTATATTAAAAACTTAAGTTCTACTGAAAAGTATCCATAAGCTATTGCTTAAGCAAATTGGGTACTTTTCGGGTTGTTACAGTTTGACTATTATTGATGGGAATTGGTATGATTTGGATTAAGTATCCACTACACATTTGGTTATTACTAGCTTGACTTTAAGCTCCACATTACCAAATCGTTTGTCCACTTTCTTACCCAAATTTCCCAAGCCTCTTCTTTACTTTACTAGTGCTTCTTACGTTATATTTTGATCATGATTAGTTTTACTTAATGATTTTGGATTGTCTACCATACTAGACTGGGGGCACATTCTTATAAGTTGTAGATAGGTGAGTGTCACTTCAAATTTGAACCAATATTTCCTATTTTACAAAAATTTGAGTGATGAGTGTACCGTGAGAGTCCATTGTCAAAAAGATCATGCAAGAGCTGAAAAGGTCCAAAGAATATTTTCTATGCTGCGCCGTTATGTAAATCTCAACCATGTTTCGCATTTTTCTTTCGCCCTTGTTGCTGTGGGTTTATGATTCATCTACTTATTAAAGAGCTTACTTTTTGAGATTTGTATGATAGATTGATCATTGTTAGCTACCCTTGTCCTAGTTATGATTGTTATATTTGCTTGAGGACAAGCAAGGGTTTAGCTTGGGGGAGTTTGATAAGTGATATTTTGTATTGATTTATCCCCCGTTTTAGCTCGATTTCTATACGATTTATGCACTTTGTTAAGTGATTAACGAGCTAATATTGCTATTCTAGTTGTTTTGCGTGTTTTGACTCGTTTTATAGGAAATGAAGCGGTTTTGCTATATTTTCCTACTTTATGGAGCAAAGACACTAGGATACGAGTTTTCAAGGAATTGATGATAGCCAGTTCACGATTTGATTACGATTCCGCTACATCTTTCCTCGAATGGACTCGATTTGGATTTTGGCTTTGAACTTTAAAAGAAAACTCAACCCAAGTCAAGAGAAGATCAGCCCAAGCCCAATTCCGTAGTGCATTGACCAAAGACTAAGGCATAGGATTCCGTGCCTAAGATGAAAAGACGGAAAATTCCAATTACACAAAAACGCGATCGGATTACCTATTACCCGATCGGGTAATTCTTGCAAGAGGACGTTACTTGGTTCCTCTTCAATCCGAGCTTATATGAGTACATTAATGCTTTGACTAGGGTACGAATTTGCACGAAGGATCAGCAGCCATGCAGCCTTATAAAAGCCAATGATCATCCAAGCATCTAAGCATCCTTTATCCAACAATAATCCAATTATCTATTATCATCTTTACATATCTTTTAGTACACTTTCTTACAAGTTTTTATAGTTTTCTTAGTATTTCTCTAGTGTTTACTTAGATTTTGTTATTGGATATTTGTTCTTACTTTTGTTCTTTTACTCATATTCCAATTCGGTAATTCTCTAATCTTGATTTACTTATGCAATTTTAATCATCATGAATTATAATCTCACTAGTATCATTTTCATAATATTGTTGTTAATAGGAAATCAATCTAAAATTAATCTAGTTAAAACCAAAGTAATGTTTAGTATGTCACCTTATAATTTACCTAATCAAATAATCCTAAAAATTGTCATTAGAATCATTGTTAACATAATCACCATAATCACTTTAGTATTTATATTTCATAGTTTAATTTCATATATCTTTTTCTTGCTAATTTACTTAATCACGTAATCATATAAATTAGATTAATTCTAATATTGTAAAATTATCATTGCGTAAATAAAATAAATAGAGTTGTAATACTTGAAATGATTTACGAGTTAAATGAATTAAAAGAAGAGTAGTTACCAATTGAACCGTCTAAATTGTTTCTTCCTTTGGTCGTGTCAAATTCTATAACTTTGTTTAGTGGCCATAAGCAATTGTTTGTATTAGTCATTTCTATCTTTATGACGAGAGTTGGGATAGGAATTAGGACTATCAATAGGGGTTTAGTGACTTAACCATGCTGAAAGGACGTTAGGACCCACTAAAAGGTCGGTACGAATCCGGAAGGAATATACCGCTACAAGGCCTAGACAATGATAGTAATTCTAATATTGGTATCTATGAGACTTTTAATGAGTTTTACATGTATTTCTCTTTCACTATATCAACTTGATTAGTTAGTTTACTTTATCGCTTTAGATAGTTTATTTTATTGTCATTTTATTTCTATTATTAGATAGTTTACTTTATCGTTATCTAGATAGTTTATTTTATCGTCTTTTTATTTCCGTTCCTAGATAGTTTATATCATTGTTATTCTCTAGTTTAATAGTTTAGTTAGTTAGACTTTCAATATTGTCATTTAAATACCGTCTTTAGATAGAATTTAGTTGTTGATATTCAGATCAGAGAGTTTCCCCGATCGGGTACGTGACAACCCGATCGGGTATGTCTTCTGTTCTGGGTTTTTATTTTGCAATTTACATATTTGTTCTTTACATATCGTCATTTATATACTTGTCATTTTATTTTATGTTAATAGTTTAGGCAAACAACTCAAGTGACTCGAACCTAAATGAAAACCAATCCATAGCAATTCATAAATGACACGTACTCCCTGAGGATCGACACCCTACTTCCCTAATTACATTCCTTTTGTTGTTAGCTTAGTCTGGGTAAATTATTTTTGTTTCGGGACCGCGACAGAACCGACTACTTGCATAGAATAGTCGATCCACGAATTACAATACTTGAACCACATAAAGTAGATTACAAAGATGGAATATTTATTGATCTAGGCTAAGGATTTGATAAAAAAAATCAGAAATAAACTAAGAAACTAAGGACAAAAAGGAAGAAGAAAATGATCTAGACGAGAGAAGAGAGGCTAGGTTTCTCTCCTCCTAATCTAGGTTTTTATGTAATGTAAAAAGAAAAGTAGGGTTTCTAATTGTATGTAGAGAAGTGTGTTGAGATGTGGTGGCTGAGGCACTCTTATATAGCAGTAGGTTTAGTGGGGAAGGGGTCATACATTAAACCTATAGGACAAAATAAAGGAAGTCGAAGCAAAAGCTCGTATCAGCAAACATACCCGATCGGGTACACTACTTACCCGATCGGGTATGTAGTAATCTGGATGCTTTGACTTTCGTTTCATCTCCTTTGGCCTATGACTTGACTTTCATTATCCCCCTTGACCTTTTGAGTCGGGTTTGTTGATAGGGTTTGATGTAAAATGATGATTTCTTCGCCTAACTGATCGATCTTCTGACAACTGCGAAATCGTCTTTTCTTCTTCTTTCTTTTGAATCAGTGAACCTTCTAGAAATGCCTTTGACTTGGTCAAGCTTGCTTCTTCAAATCGTCGGGTTCTAGGCAAATGCTCGGGAATATAGAAAAAGGGCGTAGAAACGTCACTTTCCCTACAAAACAGGTTAGAACATAGGAATTCGCCTAGAAGACGATATTAGCTCATAAAATGGCTTAACAAAGCACAAATGACATACAAAACCGAGCTAAATTGGGGGTTAAAATCATGCAAATATTCACTTATCAAACTCCCCCAAGCTAAACCTTGCTTGTCCTCAAGCAAACATAACAAACAATACCAGGACAAGGGTTGCAAGCATTGGCTACTACACCATCAAGAAACAAATCTCCACATAAAACTTTGGAAACATAATGAATCATAACCCAAAAACAACGTGGGCAAGAATGATACATAAACATGGCTGAGATTTACATAACGGCGCAGCACAAAGAATTTCACTACAGAATTTTTGGCTCTTGCATGATCTTTTTGACAAATGGACTCTCACGGCACACTCGAACACTCATGTATGCAAAAGGTGATTTCTTTATGTGTAAATGTTTTTGAGACACTCACCTATCTACGACTTATGAAAATGTGTCCGCAGTCTAATATGGTAAACAATTCAAAACACAAGTCAAAGATCACAATGCACATAGAAAAGAAGCCGGAAAAAAATATGAAGAAGGCTTTGGGAAATGGGTGAAAGGTGGATAAACAGTTATGGTCATGTGAAGGTTAGAATGAGCTAGCATTTGACCAATGATAAATGAATACTCAATCCAAACTTTCGATTAATTCCCAAAAGACGAATAACAAAGCCAGAAGGAACGGATTGGCTTATTACACACGAAACACAAGAGTGAACTCCTTCTAAACATTTAATTGACATTTTGAGGAGATACTCACAACTTCTTCTTTTATTTCTTTTTCTTTCTTTTTTTTTCGATTTTTTTTTTTTCGATTTTTTTCATTTTTCTATTTCATTTTTTTCTTTCTTTTTTTTATGAACATAACATCACTTCTTGAACATTTTGGTTCTCCCAAATTCACTTTGACATAAAAGAACAAATCTTCTCAAAAGAGCACCCATACACGATAGTCTAGCTGCTAACTCAACAAGGTAGTCAGATTTTATATGTAGCAGTTATCTTGTGAAACATTTGTATGAAGGGGCTAATTTTGAGGGGTAATTCGAAGTATAAAAGGCTTCAAATCTTAGTGAATCATGAATGCGATGCTTATAGGAATGAAATGAGAACCATACTTATGCGTTTTGACATGACACACATCACAAGGAGAACTACACACACCTTAATGAGACTGGGTATAGATGTACCAGTCTAAGGAGGTTCTACCTTACAATATATGTAACTTGCCAAATGTCAAGATCAAGCGTACTCATCTATAGATTCATTCCATGCCTACTGTGTACAAGACTTCCCCATGTATGCACAATTCAATGAATATTGAATCATTATCTTTTGAAAGCTCTAAGTTTGGGAAATGTAACATGATAGCATAGTAAACAAGCAAGCAAAGCATGAAAAGCATTCAATTATGTTCAAAATTTTAAATTTTTCTCTTATTCAAAAATTTGAAAAATATAAACAACTAAAATGCAAAATGGGAAAATGCAATCCCTCCCCTAAGCTAAACATCACATTGTCCTCAATGTGAGCACAAAGACTAAATATGCAACGAGATGCTCAATGGGAAGAAGGGTAAAAAGGGAAGAAGATGAAAGGAGAGTGAAGCTTACTAGTCAGCGCGGACTCCCCCAAGCTAGTCTTTTGGACTTTACAAGGAAGATCTTCATAGATTCTTCAAAAACTCTTAAATCTGGAAAGTAAATCTAACAAAACAACGAAAAAGGGAAAGCAAAAATAAAATGCAAAAAGAAAAGAAACACGGGTTACCTCCCGAGAAGCGCTGGTTTAACGTCCCGCTCGACGAATACTCCTATGAAATCATCTGGTTGGGGATTGACGCTCTATATAGACAATATCTAAGCATCCGATAATGGAATTGCTGTAGTAGAGTTTCAATCGGTGTCCATTGACCTTGAATTTTTAACCATTACTAGTCATTATTTCCACATAACCGTATTTGCTTACATATGTGACAGTGAATGGTCCAGACCATCTTGATCGAAGTTTTCCCGGAAAAATTTTCAAACGGGAGTTGAAGAGAAGTACTTGGTCACCGACATTGAATTCTTTTCTGATTATCCTCTTGTCGTGCCAACGCTTCGTTTTCTCTTTATAAATCCTAGAATTCTCGTAAGCTTGCAAACGAAACTCTTCTAGCTCATTCAGTTGCAAAAGTCGTCTATCAGTGCTAAGCTTAGTGTCTAAGTTGAGTTCTTTGATAGCCCATTGAGCTTTGTACTCTAACTCAACGGGGAGATGACAGGCCTTTTCATAAACCAACTGATAGGGGGATGTTCCAATCGGGGTTTTGAAAGCTGTGCGATAAGCCCATAAGGTGTCATCGAGCTTATTACTCCAAACGGTTCTAGATTTCGAGACTACTTTTTGAAGAATTGTTTTTAGCTCTCTGTTCGAAACTTCTACTTGACCGCTGGTCTGGGGATGGTAGGCTAAACCTCGTCTGTGATACACACCATACTTGGCAAGCAGAGTGTCTAACTGCTTTTCTCCGAAATGAGTTCCTCGATCACTTATCACAGCTCTGGGTACACCAAAACGCGGAAAGATGATCTTTTTAAATAGTCGTATCACAGCTCTAGCATCATTGTTGGGGGTGGCAATTGCTTCTACCCACTTTGAAACATAGTCGACAGCGACTAAAATGTAACGATTTCCATTTGAAGAAGGGAATGGTCCTTGATAGTCAATACCCCAGACATCGAATATCTCGACTTCTAATATGCTGTTTTGAGGCATTTCATGTCTTTTGGATATTTGACCCATTCGTTGATAAGCATCACAAGCCATAACAAAGTCTCTTGAATCTTTAAACATCGAGGGCCAGAAAAACCCGGATTGTAAGACTTTGGCTATGGTCTTGGACGGACCATGATGACCACCATAAGCAGATGAGTGGCATCCTTCTCAAACTCCTTTTACTTCCCACTGGGGGATACAACGTCAATACAGACCATCTGAGCACTGCTTGAAAAGATAGGGGTCATCCCAAACAAATAATTTTGCATCATGCAAAAATCTCTTTCTTTGGTTATAAGAAAGGTCGGAGGGTAGCTGGCGACTGACAAGAAAGTTGGCAATATCAGCATACCAAGGAGAAGAGTCCGCAATTGCCATTAATGAATCATCAGCAAACGAATCATTAATTGGCGTTGGTAATCCTATTTTAGTTACTCTTATCCTTGAGAGGTGGTCAGCGTCTACATTCTCTGCTCCTTTCTTATCCCGGATCTCTAAATCAAACTCTTGAAGGAGTAAGATCCATCGGATAAGTCTAGGTTTTGCCTCTTTCTTTGAAAGCAGATATTTCAAGGCAGCATGGTCAGTGTAGACAATAACTTTTGATCCTATTAGGTACGAGCGAAACTTGTCTAAGGCATAGACAATGGCGAGAAGTTCTTTCTCAGTGGTGGCATAGTTGATTTGGGCAGGATCTAGGGTTTTACTAGCATAGTAAATCGCATGAAGAAACTTTTCCTTTCTTTGTCCTAAAACAACTCCTACGGCATAATCACTCGCATCGCACATTAGTTCAAAGGGCAGATTCCAATCAGGCGACTGGATTATAGGTGCGGTGATCAAAGCACGTTTGATTTTGTTGAATGCCTCAAGGCATTCCTTTGTGAAATTGAAAGGTGCATCCTTGAAAAGGAGCTCAGTCAGGGGCTTGGCTATCTTTGAAAAATCTTTTATAAATCGTCGGTAGAAACCGGCGTGGCCAAGGAAACTCCTGATTCCTTTTACATTAGCAGGGGGTGGCAGCTGTTCAATAACTTGGATCTTAGCTCGATCCACTTCTATACCTCTTTCTGAAACGATGTGACCTAAAACTACACCTCCGTTCACCATGAAGTGACACTTTTCCCAGTTGAGAACAAGGTCGACTTCTTTACAGCGTTTTAGAACTCTGGATAGATTTTTCAAACAATGATCAAAGGAAATGCCATAGACGCTAAAGTTGTCCATAAATACTTCCATGATAGATTCAACAAAATCTAAGAAGATACTGGTCATGCAACGCTGGAAAGTGGCAGGTGCATTACACAAGCCAAATGGCGTTCTGCGATAAGCGAAAGTACCATAGGGACAGGTGAAGGTGGTTTTCTCTTGGTCCTCAGGGTGGATAGGGATTTGGAAAAATCCTGAGTAACCATCTAGATAACAGATATACTTGTGACAAGCTAACCTCTCTAGCATTTGGTTGATGAAGGGTAGAGGATAGTGATCTTTCCTAGTTGATTGATTCAGCTTCCTGTAGTCAATACACATACGCCATCCCATCACCATCCTTGTGGGGATGAGCTCATTCTTCTCATTTTTTACTACTGTTGTTCCTCCTTTCTTGGGAACAACTTGAACAGGGCTAACCCATTTAGAGTCAGAGATTGCATAGATTATGCCAACATCTAGCAATTTCATAACTTTAGTTTTAACTACTTCCTGCATGTTGGGATTAAGACGGTGTTGACCTTGAACACAAGGTTTTTGGCCTTCTTCTAAATTGATTCTATGCATGCAGAATTCTTGGCTTATGCCTGTTAAATCTTCGAGTTTGTAACCTATTTCCTTTCTATGCTTTTTCAAGACAGTCAATAGTGAGGTTAACTGATTTTCATCTAAGAGAGCACTCACTATGACTGGGCAATACTCAGACTCATCTAAAAAAGCATATTTTAGATTCGAGGGAAGAGGTTTTAGTTCAGGTTTTTGTACTTATGCCTTGGCAGGAGTATCAATCAAGCTTATGAACTCTTTAATTTATTCTGACGGTATCTCTTCTCCGGTCAGGTCCTTTCCCAGCTCACTGATCTCGAAATTGTCATTCTCAGAGATATCCTCCAATAACAAGATTGCCTCTAAAGGATCCTCGATTATTGATGGATACAGATATTCATCAACAATGGAGTCGACAATATCAATAAAACAGCAAGACTCCTCTAGCATGGGGCTTTTCATTGCACTGTTCAAGTTATAGGTAACTTTATCATCACCTACTTCTAGTGTCAGTTTTCCATTCTTAATATCGATTACTGCTCCGGCAGTGTGTAAAAATGGCCTTCCTAAAATCATAGGGATTTGAGATTCTTCAGCCATATCTAGCATGATGAAATCGACGGGAATGAAAAACTTTCCAGCTTTGACAGGCACATCTTCTAAAACTCCCATAGGTTGTTTTAAAGAACGGTCTGCCATTTGCAGAGTGACACTGGTGCATTTGAAAATTCCCATATTCAACTTTTCACATATGGAATAGGGCATGACGCTTACACTGGCACCTAGATCGCATAGAGCTTTATCGATTGTGTAGGTGCCTATAGTGCAAGGTATAGAGAAACTATCGGGATCCTTTAACTTAGGAGGGGACTTATTTTGCAACAAAGCACTACACTCAGCTGTGAATGCTATGATTTAAACATCATCTAAAGTCCTCTTCTTAGTTAAGATATCCTTCATGAATTTTGTGTAAGAAGGGATTTGAGTGATCAATTCAGTGAAGGGAACCGTTACCTGGAGGTTTTTGACCACTTCCATGAATTTGCTAAACTGGGTTTCCTTATGATTTCTCCTCAAGCGTTGGGGAAATGGAACTTGGATTTTTATGGGTTCCTTCACAGGTTCATCCTTCTTTTCTTTGTTTTCCGCTTTCTTAGCGGTGGATGGTTGGGAATATTTTTGGCTCTCTACTGGTGTTGGCTCAACTATTGTTTCCTTGGGTTGCTGAGGTTCCTTATAAGTGGTACCACACCTAAGGGTGATAGCATTAGCGGTGTCCCTCGGTTGCTCACCATGAGGTGGGAGTTAGCCTTGTTTCCTTTAGGTATTAGAGGAAGCCAATTGGGCCATTTGAGTTTCAAGCATCTTGATGGCAGCATTTTGAGCTTGATCACTCATTTGAAGTTGAGCAAACATTGAATCTTGTTTTTGAACAACTTGGAGAAGCATGGATTCAATTTTGCTCAGGCTTGAGTCATTGGGTTGGCTTTGATTTTGGGGTGGTTGGTGTTGAGGTTGGTGTTGGTGTTGGTAAGGTTGATTGAAGTTAGGTTGAAATGGAGGTCTTTGGTTTTGAAAACCAGGTGGATTATAGGGCTTCTGTTGATGTGGTATGAATGGTTGTTGAATCTGATGGTGGGGATTCTGAATGTTGGTGCTTTTGTAGGACAAAAGAGGATGGTTCTTAGTGTTCTCATTATAGAAGTTTGAGAAAGCATTGCCCTGCCTGTATGCTTGGTAGGCATTGACTTGCTCTAGCGAACTCTTACATTCTTGAAAAATGTGTCCTCCAACCCCACATGTCTCACATACCACTACGTGGTTAGTGACGTTAACATGTTGCTCGGATTGGGAAGAGCTTCCTACTTGTTGCTGCAGAAGGGCTAATTGGGCTTCTAGGAGTGCTACTTTGCTTGAATCTTCCTGCTTGGTTTTGAGCGGCATAGCACGTGAGTTGCTATACTGAGAGTAGTGAATTGCCATTGACTCGATAGTTGCACTAGCTATTTCTACATCGATCTGATCGAAACGACCATTGTTAGCGGAGTCGAGGATACGACGCGATTCGCCACAACAACCGTTGTAGAAGGTGATAGCTAAGAACCATGAATCAAGGCCATGATGAGGGCATTCTCTTTGTAAATCTTTGTACCTTTCCCATGCCTCATAAAGGCTTTCATCGCCTCTCTGATGAATCCAGTGATTTGACTCCGTAAGAGTGCGGTTCGTTCTGGTGGGAAGTACTTTTGATAGAAAGCAAGAGCTAGACTATCCCAGTCGGTTATTCCTAAGGCAACTCAATCAAGGCTATTGATCCAAAGTTTAGCCTTTCCTGTTAAAGAGAAGGGAAAGAGCATTTCCCTAATCTACTCTTGGGATACTCCAGTTTGTCTAATTGTGGAGCAATAGTCACAGAAGTTTTGAATATGAAGGTTGAGATCTTCTGTGGCATTGCCACCAAATTGACTTCTTTCTATTAAACTGATGAAGGCAGGTTTGATTTCAAAGTTTCGGGCTGTGATTTGGGGTGTAGCAATACCCCTTGGAAGTGTATCTGCAGTTGGTTTGGAATGGTCTGAAAGTCGAACCATTTTCTTTTGTGAAGATGAAGATGGAGTGTTGTTTGAAGGTTGATTGGTTTTTGAGAATGGAGATGAGAATGGATCTTCTTCTCCTTCAAGGTTAGATAAAATATCCGAGTAATTCTCACGAATAAGGTCTAAACTTGAAGTATCAGAAGCTTTTGAGATTTCGTTGAATAGCTTTTGTCTTCTACGCAGAGTCCTTTCTAGATCAGTGTCTAAAGAGATAGGGGTCCCTAGTCTAGAAGATCTGGGCATAAGATTGAAAAGCTAAGATGAAAAATCAAGAGAGGTCTGAAGGAATTTGGGTTCCTAAAGACTAAATAAAACTAATTGCAATAAAAATCACAAGAAAAAGGAAAACTAAACTGTGCTCCCCGGCAACGGCGCCAAAATTTGGTGGGGCCTGTCGCAAGCCCTGGTCAAAGATAATTACCCAAACTAGGCTAATAACAAATTAATGTAATTAGGGAAGTAGGAGTCGATCCTTAGGGAGATGGTGTTTCCTATAGAATGTGAAATGTCTTGCAATTGGGTCTTATCTAACGAGTATCTGGGTTTTGGGGTTTTGATTTCTAAACTAATAAAAAGCATAAAAACAAAATAAAACAAATCAAAACGAAAACAATAAAGCAGGTGATGAATTAACAATGATAAAAAGAATCTAGGGAAGTAGGTTCACACATGTAGATTAACATATTGATGAAATTGGATTTAGAACATGCAAATAATTCATTGTGAGTTCGTAAGAATGATGTGTTCATTACAATCATAGATCATATGGTCTAGCATGCTTTTAGGCAATTTACTAGGTCTAATATACCATGTCATGCTTTGTCTATTCAATTCACGTATTTCTTCTTTGGAAAAGAATTCCATTTTAGTCAATGATTTTGATCAGGAATCGTTAACTATCGTTATAGTCCAAACATGCATAGACACAATGTTTTAAAAGCACAATTTCTTTTATCCAATTATTATCCTTTAATCAACCTACATGGCTACCCTACACCCTAGAAAAACGACTACTCACTCATGGTGATATTTAGATCTAAGATGATGTTAATAATAAAAACTAGGATAGACATGTTTATTTGGTTTTGATAATATTTTAAGACTCTTTAATTGGCGATAATAACGGCGCTAAATTGACGATCTAAGGAAATGAAATGATTACAACGATATTGAAATTGAATCTAAAATAACATGTAAAGAAAATAGCAATCAAATAAGAAACATAAAGACTTTAAACAAAAGATAAAATAGGAATACCTAGATGACGATCAACAACGACAATGATGAAATATAAACAACCATAATAGAAATTCCTTGCATAGAATAGTCGATCCACGAATTACAATACTTGAACCACATAAAGTAGATTACAAAGATGGAATTTTTATTGATCTAGGCTAAGGATTTGATGTAGAGAAATCAGAAATAAACTAAGAAACTAAGGACAAAAAGGAAGAAGAAAATGATCTAGACGAGAGAAGAGAGGCTAGGTTTCTCTCCTCCTAATCTAGGTTTTTATGTAATGTAAAAAGAAAAGTAGGGTTTCTAATTGTGTGTAGAGAAGTGTGTTGAGATGTGGTGGCTGAGGCACTCTTATATAGCAGTAGGTTTCGTGGGGAAGGGGTCATACATTAAACATATAGGACAAAATAAAGGAAGTCGAAGCAAAAGCTCGGATCAGCAAACATACCCGATCGGGTACACTACTTACCCGATCGGGTATGTAGTAATCTGGATGCTTTGACTTTCGTTTCATCTCCCTTGGCCTATGACTTGACTTTCATTATCCCCCTTGACCTTTTGAGTCGGGTTTGTTGATAGGGTTTGATGTAAAATGATGATTTCTTCGCCTAACTGATCGATCTTCTGACAACTGCGAAATCGTCTTTGCTTCTTCTTTCTTTTGAATCAGTGAACCTTCTTGAAATGCCTTTGACTTGGTCAAGCTTGCTTCTTCAAATCGTCGGGTTCTAGGCAAATGCTCGGGAATATAGAAAAAGGGCGTAGAAACGTCACTTTCCCTACAAAACAGGTTAGAACATAGGAATTCGCCTAGAAGACGATATTAGCTCATAAAATGGCTTAACAAAGCACAAATGACATACAAAACCGAGCTAAATTGGGGGTTAAAATCATGCAAATATTCACTTATCAATCACCTTTTTGTAAATAAAATCATGAGAAACTTTTCAAAAAAAAAAAATCCTTTTTCAAAACTATAAAGCATTTTCAAAGGTGGCCTAAAGTAGCGCAAAATGAGTCCAAACTCTGCCCAAATATCCAAATAAAATCGTCTTTTCTCTACTTCGAGTCATCACTTCTACAACCACACTACGTTTGCTTAGGAAAAACATTTCAAATCTTGTCATTTTCAAAACTCACTTAGCACAGTGGCACACTCACACTTCATTCACAAGTCGAGTCCTTTTGAGTAAGTGTGCTCGAATGGTCGATCGTGTTTTGATTCGTCGTCGGTCTCTTGCCCAAGTTTTCAGGATGTTGGGAACTAGTCAAACAAGTGTTCATCTAGCCGAGCGAAACCCGAATGGTAATGATCTAGACCTAGATGCACTCATCCGTCTCCAAACAAGTCAGGACCAAGCTTATGCTTGCCTCAATGCTATTAAAGGCCGAATTGTTTCCGTAGAAACTAGGCTTCCTCCTGCAGACATTCATGATGCTAGTGTGCATGATAACATTCCACCCTTTGTGGGACAACCAGAAGTCGATCCCCCACCAGTTCTTACTGAAGCTGAAAAGCGACTCCAATACCTGGAGGAGAAACTAATGTACCTCAAGGGAGATGACATCTACAGGGAAAATAATCACAAATAAAAAGTTGTAAGTACTCAGTTGCCAACCAACTTCAACAGGCCTGACATCCTAAAGTTCAATAGGCGTGAAAACCCTTTGAATCACATTCGCGCCTTCAAAGATTATATGTCTATCAAAGGCATCAAACCCAAGATGTTCGTAAGGATATTTCCTTCACCTCTCGACACCATTCTTAAGAAGTTTGTTATATTCTATGGAACATAAGAAAATTGCAACCTGGGATGATGCCGCAATCGAGTTCGCCAAGGAGTACGCAGACAATGCTGAGATTCAAGTCAATATGCGTACTCTAGAGGTTCTTGCCCAAAATGAGAAAGAAGGTTTCACCGACTTCCTAAGTAGGTGGAGGAAGACTAGCACACAACTTGTTGAACGTTTAGATGAAGCTACTCTTGTGGAAAAGTTTATGGATAATTTGAGACATGTTTATGCAAACCACCTGAGATATCTTAACATAAAGTCTTCCAAAGACTTAACTGTGCTAGGATCAAGAATTGAGGACGACATCTGAAAGGGGCTATTTGCCTTCACTATGTTAGAATTTGTTGATAAATAGGACCATCCTAGTCCTCTTTGAGTTGCCAAAAACAGAAAAGAAAAAAAGAGCACATGTACTTTTTATTAGTCACTTGTTCTACTTTTTACCCTTAACTAGTAGAATAGACTCAAAATACTTTAGGTCGTATCTCTTTAGTGTAGATCACTCGACCTCTTAGAATAAGCCTTAACGAGGGCGTGCATTTACCACCTTTTCCATATCTGGTGGTGTGAAAATTCCTTGATCGCCTTGTCTCTAGGTGACCTCTAGGTTTGAAGACTCCATTTTTCTACCCGATTCGTCAATTCCTATATTTCATATGACTACCAGATAAAGACAAATTGCATACTATGCCAAACAATTTAATACCCTTACCATGGGTGCTAGAAAACTAGCTCACCCAAGGGTCAAACCAAATTTTTAGTGCAATCGTGCCTAAAACTATAAAAAAAAAAAACAGTCCAACATCTTCAAATCAAAAGTCTCAAATATTTTAAAAAATCCACGAGACAAGACAAAAATCCAGTCAATCAATAAAAATTCAAAGTGTCAAAAATAAATAAAATCTCTCCAGTCAAAAACTACAAACAAAACAAAATCCCTCAAATAGTCATCTTTTCACATATTTCAGACGAATCAATTCGCAGTTACCATGTCTCCATGCCCTTTGTAACGATCATTTCATTCATTTAGGTGAGTGAGAGAGATACACAGATCTCCAGTGTCTTTTAACACCATTAGAACCTTCCACTCCATTCCATTTTTTTCACCCTTGTTTAGCATCTAAGAATTCGATGGATGTACACTAAGCTTATACGATCACAAAAGTATTTTGTTTCTATAGTATTAGTTTTGCATAATGCGCCGAGCTTGTTGCTGTGAAGAGAGCAAAACTCATTCAAATTCTTAGGCAAAAGAAAAACGCGAGCACCAACTTGTCGCTCATGCGACACGAAATACATCTGGCCCCTGGCCAGTTGAAATTAATGTTGCTATGCTCTTGCATTTTGACATTTGGATATCCTCATGTCATCAAATAAAATGAATTGTACTTCTTTTTAGGAGTGAGCAAAAAAGCAGAAGCTACCTTTTTCTACGTTCATTACAAGCTCTTGCATCGAACGATTATTCTTTCAAATTTTTTCGAACTACGCACAGGGTTTGATTTCATTTTTTAATGAATACATAGGCAATCCTTCACAGGATTCAACCCGTCATTATTTTAAATGTATTTAGGAGGACATCTGCGTTTGCATTTGAAATTCGATAAGAATAATAAAGGAAAATCTCGTCAGTTTCTTAACTAACTTCATCTAGGATTTTCTAATCCTTGTTGGGTTCGCTTTTCAAGATGGAAGACGACGTAGCCGCCAAATGAGCACACTTATTCATTTTCTTTTTTTAGGGGAATCATTTCATTCCTTTTTATTTCTTCGAAACACTTACACATGTTTGGTCATTTCAAACACTTACACATGTGTGGTCATTTCAAACACTTACACATGTCTGGTCATTTCAAACACTTACACATGTTTGGTCATTTCAAACACTTACACATGTCTGGTCATTTCAAACACTTATACATTTCCTTTAAAATTCTTTTTTAGGGGGTAGCCTGTTTTTGCGCCATTTTAAGCCACCAATATGCTATGTGTAAGTTGTGTGAAGTTTTATGTGAATTTTGGGAGCACGACGGCAGAAACCGTCGTCTACCAAAACCTGTTTTTAGGCTAAACTGTAGGAACAGAGAACACCCCCAACAACAAAGGCACTCAAATATATACATCAAACTGGGAGCTCTCGCCCGAGACAAAGTCAAAATCAAAATGTACAAAAATAATCCAAAATGTACAAGTCAAATGGCAAAATAAAGGACAACTAATCCTCATCACCACCCAGCTCGACTACGCCTCAAGAGCGGCTATCTCAGCGTCCCTGGCCTCCAGCTCCCTCAACAGACGAGCCGTCTCCTCCTGGGACTCCGCCAACTTCCGCTCCAGGTCTCTCTTTGGAGAAGTGCCTCATTTTAATCATTTCATTTTAAAATACATGAAGATACGATAAATATGAAAAGGGAACGAGAGGTTCATACCTGTCGATCCAGGCCACCTAAGAACGCCTCGATGGCCGTAGCTCGCAGCCGGTTGGCCACCCTCCACAACGCTACGTGCTAAGCAGTTGCACTTGTATTCAAATGTAAATAAAGGTCAAATCAAATGTATTCCTATGCAATGAAAATGATGAAGATAGCCAAAGTTAAAGGCTTACTCTCGAGCACCTGGGGGTAAGCTGGGGGATTGACGCCTGCCACCTCGATCTCCTGCAAAGATAAAAAAAATCTTCAATTGACGATCGTTCGTCACTTTTCAAATCAATTCAAAAAACTCTTCAATTGACGATTGTTCGTCACTTTTCAAATCAATTCAAATAAATCTTTAATTGACGATCGTTCGTCACTATTAAAATCAATTTAAAAAAAATCTTTAATTGACGGTCGTTCGTCACTTTTCAAATCAATTCAAATAAATCTTCAATTGACGATCGTTCATCACTTTTTAAATCAATTCAAAAACTCTTTAATTGACAATCGTTCGTCACGTCTCAAATCATATTTAGATAAAAAAAAAAACAAGAAACAAGCAGTGATTGGGACCCACCTTTTCGGACATACAATCCATGGGCCCGTCTTTTATCATCAGGATGTTGCTCTGCACAACCGAGCAGATCCCCCAGAATGATTCAATCCTGACATATTTTTCCGTATACCCACGCTTTAACATGCTTCAAAACCGTCACATGATGTTGTCATCTCAGCAGACCCTTTCGGACATACAATCCGTAAGCCCGTCTTTTATCATCAGGATGTTGCTCGCCACAACCGAGCAGATTCCCCGGAATAATTCGATCCTGACAGAGTCTTCCATTGACAAGCTTCAAAACCGTCACATGATCTATCATCTCAGCAGGGACCCACCTTTCAGACATACATTTTGTGCGCTCGTATTTTATCATCAGGATGTCGCTCGCCACAACCGAGTAGATTCCCCGGAATGATTCGATCCTGACAGAGTCTTCTGTATATCCAATGCCGCAGTATTCTGCAGATTTCAATATATGTTTCCCCGACGAGAGTTCGCTTGAGGACAGAGACAGGCAGATCCAGACATATGATATCCATTCAAACGGCTGGCGAGCCTCATAATAACGTACCCCATTCAAACGGCTGGCGAGCCTCACCGCGCACCTTATTCCAAATAATAAGATGCCTCAGGTATGACTCCTTATTATGGCTGGCGAGCTTTTATACGTAGTCTAATGAACTTTAAACGACCCTCCCCGAAAGTCGATAGACTTTAAAATGCTCCCGACGACAAGTCCTTGGTTCAGACCCTTTGAGTCGCATCGCGTTGCCATAGTCATCAGGTTGTAATCTTTGATTGACCTGGTGGCTATACTTTGACTTTTGCCTTGTCCAAGCCTCAGTCAAATTGGGGGCTATGTAGATACCTCAGCTCTACACCTTCCGCCAACCACCCAGTGATGATTGAGCCGCATGTTTGGTACGCGAAACGATTTATGAAAATTTGTAAGTTTATATTCAAGTGATAGCTCAAACACTTGTGTCTACCCCTTGGTCGTCATCTACGCACCGGTACGGTCATTTTGACAGTCATTAGAGTTCATTTGGAGTCCGGGTCGAAAATCGCTTCATTTTCTAGAAACCGTTTTAAAATGTCGAGTCGTAACGCTCTAGAATATTCTGGATATTTAGTTAACCTTCAAATTCTAGATTTTTGGTAAGACATATCTCGTCTCTTTTAAAAAGGGAAGTATAGATCTACCACAATTTCGTAATAGAAACGTGGAAATCTTTCTTCCGCAGAAGGAAACCTCTGGGGAAATAACGCAGCAGGTGCTGCGTTCCTTTGAAGGATCGGAGCTCCTGCTGCGCCCCTTCCCCAGCATGTTTTCTCCGTGTTCATAATATTTTCGTGATAAGTTTGTGTTATTCCAGAACTCTTCATATTTTCTACTATAAACGGAGAGCTCCAATCTCACTTTTTAGCCACGCAAGTGTTCCGCCCTTCTCTTCTCTCTTTGCATTCTAGACTTTGCTCTAAGCTTTCGACATCTACGTGCTTGATCAATCGACCACGTAAGGTCAAATCCTTCTGAGTACATGCCACGTTGCATGACCGACCCATTTGACCACTACACAATCAATCAATCAATTTAATCAATTTAAATCCTCCAATGAGGGTACTTTCTACGTACATTCGAGTCGAGCAATCACTAAACGTTAGCTTAGTTAATGTCGTTTCGTCAAACATGTAAATCTAAGGGTGTCAATCCCATCTTTTATTTGTATTATTTATTTTTTCGTTAAATTAATGTAAGATTCGCGTCAAAAGTAAGTTCAAAATCGATTTTCAAAATAAAACTTTTTTAACTTTTTTAGTAGATGTCAGGCGTCGAGAAGAAACGTGGTAGCAGCTGCGCCTTTTGGAAGGATCGCAGCGCCTGCTGCGCCTCTTTCAGAGGTTGTCCTGCTCCTGCTCCTGCTCTTCTTCTTCTTCCTCTGGTTCCTACGATTTTGTTATTTTATTCCTTTCTTTTTTATAGTCTTTCATATAAAACGTTTCGTCTTTAAGTCAAAATTGGGTCTTGGAGTTTCGATTTGTTCATATCAAATCTCTGGAATTCATTATTGATACAAATTATAGTACTTAATATGTTAAATCACTTCTATTCGAGTTGTAGGTCAATAATCAACCGTAAATATACAAAAGAATGTTAACTGCTCGTGATTCTGACTTCACAGTCAGAATTCAACTCAAGAACATACGCAATGAGTCATGCGCCTCTTCCAGACGACGCAGCTGTTGTTGCGCCTGTTCTGGGTTGACTTATGTCCCTGAACTTTTGTTCTCGCTTTGACGTAGCTTTAATTACGTAATTAATTAAATATTAGTCGTAATATCGCTCCTAATCCGTCTTTTAGATTTCAAATCTTTTTCTTTTCTTCATATCTCCGTTTTGAATATATTTCTAACATGGATCCCGTAATCCGTTGTAATCTTATTTAGTCGTCATAATTGTATGATTTTGCTTCTCTCTCTCATATGTAATTAATTCTAAATTACCAATTTCGACATAATTGAATGCTAATTACGTGTTCACCGACATAGTATAATTCACATGCTACGATTAAAATGTTTGATGTTGCATTGCATGCATATAATCGACGACATATCCAGTACGAACGATTTCCCTAATCATTAGTAGAGGCCGCTATAAAGGCGGGCGGGATTAGGTGTTTGATTAAAGAGCTTCCTAATACGTACCCTCGCCCCTTACTCCAGATCTCTGTGAACATCCGTGTTCATTGGCATCCACGAGAGTCATTCTAGACATCGAATGCTAAGGGTAACGAGTTCTTAGTGTTCATGTCATGGCATAAAGTATTCAAACGGTTCCAATATCCCATAACAATTGGTGGCGACTCCACAAATGCGTATTTTTACACTTGTCCTCCCAAGCGCGCCCCCTCCGTGGTGCCCCCGTGTACCACAAAAATTTACCACATGTTCAAAAAATCCCGAGCAATGATAGCAGTTTATTATGATTTTTAATGGTCACAAATTGATTCAAGATGGTAACATTATGTCAAATCTGTATCGGAAGATTAAAAATACGAAACTTGTCACATGTTTACATAATCCCCAACAATGTCACCACTTTGTCAGCGTCTAATAACTGATGAATAAGAAACCAAATTAAAACAATCAACAACAAACAACAAACACTAAAATGGCCTCAAAACAAGCTCACGTGAGATGGAAAAAATGAAGAACCAATTAAAACAAACAACCAACAACAAACCCTAAAATGGCCTCGAAATTCCCCATCTCATTGAAGGCGGAAAACTAAAAACAAACACACATAAACTGAAATTTTTTTTATTAAAATGATAATATCCTCTCCGGCATCAACACTTCCATGTCTTATTCTAACCATTTTATAGCGTTTTGATATTGAAGATGATGATAAATTTCTTTGTTTTTGGTTAATTTCTTGCCTTTTGACGATAATATTGTGAAAAAATTGGTAAATTATAACTTTGTAAGAGAAAAGATGAAAGATAAACAGAAAATGAATGAATATGTGTGTAGTGAAAAGGACGGTGAGATATTGTGGGATTTTTGTCAAATGACACCTTCTTCGACATCAACACTTGCACGTCTCTCTTTAGTTTTCTTCTTAGGTGGTACCTTTTTGGATGCTGCTTTCTTTCTCATGTTACCAAATATTGTGTTAATGTTTGGTGTTGTATGGAGGTTTAAGACAGAAGTTTCTTTTACAAAGTTTAAAGCCGATGAGAGAGAAAGAGGGTGGGTAAAATGGACGAGTTAATTAATGTTTTGAAAACTGAAAGTTTAAATGAGAGGAATAGTGAATAAGGTGTAATGAAAAAATTTTGTGTCCTCCTGGAGGATGATCCTCCTTCCACCTAAAGGAGAATAAAATAAAACGGAATATTATAATATGTTAGGTGTAAGGAGGACCGTATTCCTTGAGGACACAAGAATTACTTGAGGGGTAATATATTGCTTTGGGAATTCATTTATTGAAATTAATAAGATACCAATAATCACTTCAGGTTTCCCTTTAGTCAAATCAGTGTACAGACACCATTTTCTATACAATTGTACCATTTGTAACAAATACGGGACTATACGACTCGTCGCAAGTTTTTGACGGATATCATCCGTCACGAGCAAGACTGATTGATATTCTTTCTATATTTATCTATAATTATTTATCACTTAATTTCTCAAAATGGGACATTTTAGAAAAAGAAAAAGTGGGCTATTGAGCTCATTTTTCAAAAAAGTAAAGTCCACTTCGTTTCAAAACAAACAACCCACCATTTTTTTTTAAAAAAAAAAACACTTTCTGCTTCCTCTACTCGTGCCTTAATTCCGGTTCACAGTTCACTACACTACTCACTTTTTCACTCTTTTGAAAATGTTGAACCTGAGCTCGAGGTGAGTTGCTTTCAAAGCCTTGAACTTTTACTGTCAAATTTGTCATACAATGTGTTAGGATTTACTCTTTCTTTTAGGCTTTTGATAATGTGGGTAACAAAGTTGGAGAAATTTCTCTGCTTTATTTTCGGCCAAACAAATTGAATTAGGCATTACAACTTTTGTATGTGGCTACATCGCTCTTTTTTTTTCTGGGTTTTTTGTGTTCTTAATTTGAATGATGCATCTACTTTCACTGAGCTGCAAAAGCAGGTAACTCAGAAGTTTCATCCTTTCTAAGTTACATTTGAGTTCATGTACACCTCGCGTAAAGGCCCATGTATCATGTATGCATTCCTCTAAGCAGTTTTTATTTCGGGTCATTCGTATCAATCTCTTTGCGCTGCTAAATGTGGCTAAAGTTGCCTACATTTGAGCCCCTTACCCTTCAATTTGAGGAGGTTCTTGAGGCATTAGGTAATATACTAATGTTGTTACTGCAGAGTTTTTACTGTTATTATGAACACAGTTTTTCACTGAATTCTCCAAACCACTTGCTTAATGAATCAAGTTAAGTAGATAATTTCATTAATGGGTTATGATTGTTTTTCTGTATGTTTAGGTTATTAAAGGTATTTTTGAGCACTTGTCTTCAACAATTGATTGGTTGAGAAATGGGTATGGTAAACTAGTTGTAAGATTTGTTCTTCTGTTGGAGTAATACAATGGTGTCTGATGTACATGGTGATGGAGTCGAAACCTTAAATAAAAATGGGTGTGAGCCAAAACACATCATGTCTCTTCAAATATCACCGTCTCGAAAAGGATTGCTTAGTGATGACAAGTCTCCCAAGGACTTCCCTGAGAATGTTACTACTAGTCTTTCGAGTAGGTTGAAGATGCTGAAGATCAGTCCCAAGGGTCAATTAGGTTTATCCCCGATTGGGTTTCAGCCAATTGCTAAAGAGAACGAAAGGGCATCGTTTAATGATCTTCCTAATGTAGCAAGTCTAAGAATACGCTTCAAAAACCAACTGTTTAAGGACATTGATTGGCGTTCTGTGACCCGAATGTGTAAAGAATGGGTGAGGAAGCCATTGAATATGGCCCTTTTATTGTGGTTAACTTGTGTGGTTGTGTCAGGTGCGATATTGTTCCTTGTAATGACTGGAATGTTAAACTCCGCCCTGCCTAGTAAGGCACAGAGAGACCTTTGGTTTGAGGTTAACAACCAAATCATTAGTGCCCTTTTCACCCTCATGTGCTTTTACCTTCACCCAAAGCGGTTTCACCACTTAGTACTTCTCTGTAGGTGGAACTCCAAGGATTCCTCCCAGTTGAGGAAAGTATACTGCAAAAATGGTTCATATAAGCCTAATGAACGGGTTCACATGATGGTTGTCGTCCTTTTGCTTCACATTAATTGCTTTGCTCAATATGGTTTATGTGGTTTAAATTTGGGATTTAGAAGAGCTAATCGACCAGCAATTGGCGTTGTAATTTGTCTCTCAATTGCCATCGCATCTCCTGCAATTGCCGGGCTCTATTCGACTCTAAGTCCCCTTGGAAAGGACTATGAATGTGAAGATGACGAAGAAACACAAAATCAAATTAGGAGACAATCACTGGAAAAGAAATTTACTTTTGCCACTCGAGATGAACGAGTTATTGTGGAGAACAAGCCCTTGTGGAAAGGAGGGTTATTCAACTTGTGGGAAGATTTCCGTGTGGCGTATCTATCTCTCTTGTGTTGTTTTTGTGTTTTCGGGTGGAATATGGAAAGGCTTGGGTTTGGGAACATGTATGTACACATTGTAACATTCGTTCTTTTCTGCATTGCCCCCTTTTGGATCTTCAACTTAGCTGCTGTGAACATTGATAACACTTTAGTAAGAGAGATTCTTGGGATTTCTGGGATCGCCCTCTCTGTGCTTGGATTACTATATGGAGGATTTTGGCGGATCCAAATGAGAAAGCAATTTAACCTTCCACAAAATAACTCATGTTTCAGTAAACCGGATGTTGTAGATTGCTTTCAGTGGTTATTCTGCTGCTGGTGCTCATTAGCACAAGAAGTCCGAACAGGGGATTCATACGAGATTGTGGAAAACGGCTTATACATCCACAGCCATACTAGGCTGACCCCTTTGCCTCGGGAAGGTGGTGCTTTGGCTCAATTTAGGTCTGACCTAAGCTCTTCGGGTTGTGTAAACTCCAGGTTAGACAACACAAATCCCTCTAGCTTGAGGGATGAGACAACCTTAGAACCGCCTGTTCCTGCAACTATTTGTATGGAAGTTTGAGATTCTAAGGAAAATATATGGATAACATTCAGAACTTTGCTTTATAGGCAAGGAGTAGTAAAATTACTGAATGTCATTTAATTGTCTGATGTGTGTCTTCTGCTTTGGTGTCACAACAGCTATTCAACCTCTTGTGCAACTACTAGAGTTCTCAAGTCATTCGAATGAATTCGAAGTTCAGCAATCACTACTGGCAATTGTCAGTAAATTGTTTCCGGGCGTAAGATTCATGATCTGTGTTCGATAACGTCGACTTAGAAACTGCCCTTAAAAAAACGAAAGAGCAGTACTAAGTACTTAATCAACAGTTTTTTTTTTGTTTTTTTTTTGTGCAGAGGTACTTATTCAACAGCTTATGATGTTGAATTTCTAAGAGAATTAGCATTAGTATAGACATGGGTCCAGAATTTGGCATACATAACTGGGGTACACACTACAAAAGATATATATTTTTATTAGCAAATAAATTGAATTATCAATCAAATGAATGAATAATGAATTGAATGAGTTTGGAGGCTTGAGATGACAAAATACCAAAAAAAAGGAAAGAATCACAAGCCAATACAATTTTTGGATGTAGTAAAGCCTCCATCTATGACAAGATTATGGCCACTAATATACCTAGATTCATCAGTAGCAAGATAAAGAGCAGCCTCAGCTACATCTTGAACCCTAAGTGTTGCGCCTTTCAAATTTGCAATTCCTCTCACAAATTCTTCCACCATCTCCACTTTGTGCTCCCTTGGTAAATCATAATCACACACATCTTCCTCACCACCACACCATGCATTAATCAACATTGGTGTTGCTACACCAAAGGGAGATATACAATTAACCCTAATCCCGTACTTTCCAAGCTCGGCCGCCACATTCTTCGTTAGCCCTACAATTGCGTGTTTTGAGGCGGTGTATGAGTGAGGTCCGCAACCACCTAGGACCCCTGCTACACTAGCTGTTGAAATAATACAACCACTCCTCCTAGGGACCATAACCCTAGCAGCATGTTTAGCTCCCAAGGCAATGCCTTTAACGTTGACTCTCATGATATTATCAAATTCGTCCCCGTCAAAATCCATTATACTTTTCCTTTTTTGTTGCCCCAATATAGCCGCGTTGTTGAAAAATATATCGACCTTGCCGTATCGGGATATTGTCGTTGCAACTAATTTTTCCACATCGTCCTCAACACTTACGTCACAGTGCACGTAAGTAACTGGTCCGGGGGACAGTGAGTTGGCTAAGGTTGTGCCCAATGAATCCATGACATCGGCAATTACAACCTTGGCACCATGACTTGCAAATAGTCTCACGGTTGCTTCTCCAATTCCACCTGCCCCACCTGTCACGATTGCCACTTTTCCTTCCAACCTACATCATTTAATTCAAATTTATCAACTGATTATTGCTAATTTATTAACTCTAGAATAATCAAACGTAATGTCCCACAGGGCCACAACCACACATAGTATGCGATCGCTAAAACTTGGGATTTAATCTAAAATTGTACCCTGGGCAAATATTGTTACTGTGAGTATGTTTTATATCATGGTAATTGCTGATAAATACGAGTAGTTGATACTAAATTCACTGTCAAGAATTTCGAAAAGAAAAAAGAGGTTGCGGACTCTCACTAGTGGAAAGGAATTTTACGTGTCTAAAATATACTCCGTATTACAAACTCATACCTAATCAATTTCTTTCGATATTTCATTTCTCGTCTTGCTTCCTTTTGAAGTGTCTAAAATATATCCAAATACCACGGATACATGTCGGGAACGTGTCCAAATACAATGTACACGTGTCCGTGCTACCTAGCATGGTAGTCATTGCTTTTCTATTGAGTACTCTTCCGTTCCAATGAATTTTATATACGTTTGCTTTGTACGCGTATGTCAAGGCATTGGCAATAGAGGTTTGTCAAAGTGATTCCTCCATCTTTTTAGAGGTTTGTGGACAAACCTTTCTATTGTTGGAGAAAAAATATATGCAAATGGCTACAAATTAGTCTGCATGCAGGTATGTGAAAAGAGGATGTGAGAGGAAAAATAGTTTAGTGGGCCAGAATTTAAACCTAGAAAAGGTTCGCTTGTTGTTGATAAACCTCGCAAACGGGGTAATAGGTCGGTTTCAAGTCGACCAGTTCGGGTCTGATGGATTTCGGGTTAATTCGGGCCGGATCGGGTCCTTTTGGGTTTTGGGTTTCGTGTTTGTTGGTCGTTCGTTTCAGGTCAACCGGGTCGGGTTATTCCAGGTCTCGGGTCATTTTCAGGTCAATGAATAAGAGAGAAAAGACTAGTTTAGGTCTTTTCGGTTCATTAAGAGTTATGTTTTGTAGGGTCATTTTCGGTTTAAGGGGTTTCAGATCCGGTCATTTTGGGCGGAGTCAGTTACAGGTCAAGAAAGCTCCGATCAGTCAAATCGAGTTTCGGTCAACTTCAGGTATCAGGTAAGCCTTTCGGGTCAGGTCAATCATTTGTCGGGTCTAGTTGGGAGGAGGTTTTGTAGGTGAATAAGTTTATATATTAGCTTATCTTAGACATGAGTAGAAGTTCATTTATTCCTAGACCTGGCAAAACTGACCCCATTTGAAATGACCCGACCCGAATAACCCGACCTAGCCCCCGAACTCATGACCCGAATTGACCCGACCCACTATAACCCGACCCGAATTTTTATTGTTACAAACAAATTATTATCCATGAATAACTTGAAAATAGATGACCTGAACCCGAAATGACCCGACCTGACCCTAACCCGTCCCGAAACTGACCCGACCTGAACTTGAATCGGTTGACCCGTTTGCCAGGTGAGGCCGCTTTTGTTTTACCACTATACTTAACTTAAACTCCATCCGTCCCGGTCATTTATTTACCTTTGCTTTTGACACAATGACAAAAGACCAAAAATTTGTGATTTTCTTTAAATGATGACGAGTGAACAATCATCCCGTTGGGAGATCAAAAATTTCATACAATACATTTCTAATATAGAAAGGTAAAAAAAAAAAATTAGACATTCTAATATAGAAATGATAAACAAATGATCGAGATGGGCTGAGTATGAGGTAAATTGACTTTAACGAAAGTGGTTTTAAATCCAAAATAAGAGTGTCTAAGTAATAGTACAAGTTAGGTCATGTTATTTTGTACTTAAAGTCACCCCTTTAAGTTCAGTTCAGCTTCTATAAGCTCCTATAAGTTCAGTTCGGAAAAGTTCAGCAAAACTAAGTTCAGTTCAGTTCAGCTCCTATAAGTTCAGCTCTCTTATAAGTTTAGTTCAGCTCGTATAAGTTAAGCTCAGAAAAGTTCAACAACTTTAACTTAACTTATATAAAATTATTTATGTTAGACTTGTTAACAACTTGTTACTTAAAATTAACATGATATATAAAATAAGACGATCCACTTTTATATCTGAAATAAACTATTCATTTAATGCTAATATATGAGTTGTCTTTTCATATATTAGGATTGTCTCACATTGTGAGACCGTTTCAAGTTATATATTGTTAAATTAACTAGTTATATACTACAAGTTAAATTGATGGTCATTTTGTAGGCAGCGTCCTAGAATTTTTTTAAATAAAACTAATATTTGGGTTAGATGTATAACTATATTTATTAGGACAAATATTTGGCAAGAAATATGGAGATGAAAAACAACGAGAAGAGGAAAAGGATTAAGTGAAAATAGATGATTACAAAAAAGTTGTGATAAGTGTAACACAAGAGAAAATTTTATTATCTTATTTTGTATTTTACACCATATATTTTTTTTGTCAATAATATCTTTAAAAAGTGTAATAATAATATTAATAAAGTTACGTTAAATTAATTTAAGTTAACTTTATATCATATAAGTTAAGTTCAGAAAAGTTTAGCTCGTATAAGTTCAATTCAGAAAAGTTCAGCTCCTATAAGTTCAGCTTTTATAAGTTCAGCTTTTATAAGTTCAGCCCTTATAAGTTTAGAAAAATTCAGCTCGTATAAGTTCAGCTCCTATCAGTTCAGCTACTATAAGGCCCTGTTCTTTTGGACTGAATCGGAGCTGAACTGAACTGAACTTATAGGAGCTGAACTGAACTTATTGGAGCTGAACTGAACTGAACTGAACTTATAGGAGCTGAACTGAACTTATAGGAGCTGAACTGAACTGAACTTATAGGAGCTGAACTGAACTGAACTTATAAGAGCTGAACTGAACTTATAGAAGCTGAACTAAACTGAACTAAACTTATAGGATCTGAACTTTTCTGAACTTAATTTTAATTAATTGAAGAGAATTTATAAAATCTAAAATTTACTAAACTGAACTTTATTACATAAGGTAAGATAATAACATAATTCCAATTTATATACATTGGTTTGTTCAAATATATTACTACGTTGACATCATCTTTATCTGTATCTTTATTTTTTGGAAAAGACTGTCATAAAAAAAAAGTATACTCTAAAACATAAGGTAAGATAATAACATAATTCCGATTTATGTACATTGGTTTGTTCAAATAGATTACTACGTTTACATTACGATAAAAATAAATAAATCACATATTACATCGTTTTCTAACCATCTATTTCCATATCATCATCTTCCTCATCACTTTCTTTTTTATCTTCAATATCACTCGTAACAACGAATTTATTCCCTCGCCAAATGTTTTTTACTATCTTGTTTCGTACCTTTAACATGGTTTTTTTTCCGCTTATCATCAAACATGCCCAAATCTACTGTTCCTTGAATATTCACGTCATGTTGTATAATAGGTATTATAAGATTATGCATCCTTATAAAATTATGGAGTGTGATTGTGTGAATGTATAAAACAATAATAGACATTTGATACTTTTGTGACATGGCATATTTTTTAACACCCACCTTTTTTTCAAATGACCAAATGTCATTCCACTAATTAATGTCAAATGTTTTTATATCGGTTTTCATAAATAATCTATTCCGTATAACTTTTCTGAACTTAATTTGTAAGAATTGAATTTTTCTGAACTGAACTTATAAGAGCTGAACTGAACTGAACTGAACTGATAGGAGCTGAACTGAACTTATAGGAGCTGAACTGAACTTATAGGAGCTGAACTGAACTGAACTGAACTTATAGGAGCTGAACTGAACTTATAGGAGCTGAACTGAACTTAAAGGGGCTGAGTTTAAGTCCAAAAGAACAGGGCCTAAGTTTTGAAAAGTTCAGCTTTTATAAGTTCAGAAAAATTCAGCTCTTATAAGTTCAGTTCAGAAAACTTCAGCAAAATTCAATCCCAAAGAACGGGCTTTAATGCCTTTCAATTCGTTCTCATAAGATGGATATATCCGTTTTAAGAAGAAAACCAATCAAATATTACTCTCACTTAACTAGATAGGATAATTATTTTGATAATCCCTATAAAAAAAAATTTGTTTTACCGATACTATCTGATCCGTCTATAGTGAGAATTTGTGAATGTCTTGTCATAACCCATTGGGTATATGTAATGTGGTTTGGACAGAAATAAACAAAACGAACAAAGAAAGTGAGAGTATCTTTATGTTTTGCATGCGATCACCCAAATTAATTGTCTACACAAAGATTAGTCAAAGATCAGCTCTATGAGTTTTCTACTCTGTTTCAAATTGTCAGATTCGCTTCTACTTACTTTCATTCTCGTCAGTCAATGTATTTTTTAAGTTGAATCATTCAAATCAACGAGTGTAGTTTATTTTTTATTTCATTTAATTGTTGTTTGTTAATAGCTAGAAAATACAGCTAATCACGTATTATTTGATATTAAATGCGATACAGTGCGATAATGTTGTACAGCTATAATGAATATATTCAGTCTAGCACTTTAGGAATATCTTAAAGACCGTACACGGTAAGGAGTTTGACAAGAATTTGTAGGCACAAAAACAATATAATGTCTGTGAAGAAACCCGATTTCCCACATGTGAGTGTAATCCCACATTGATAAAAAGAGGAGAGAGTTACCACTTTATAAGGCAATGGGCTACTCCCTCTATTGCCAATTGGTTTTAGAGTGGAACCCCTTGGGTTTATAAAGTGGACTTTCTCTCCTCAGTACGGGTTGGACCCAGGCCCGATTATGAAATTTAACATGGTATCAGAGCCCATGGTAAAAAAGACCTCTGAAGAATAACACGGTTTGCTTTACGGCTGGAAGAGAGGCCAGAAAGCCCCCCAGTCTGATTTAAGTGGGCTCTAAGTGGGCTCACATGTGAGGGGGAGTGTGAAGAAACCCGATTTCCCACATGTGAGTGTAATCCCACATTGATAAAAAGAGGAGAGAGTTACCACTTTATAAGGCAATGGGCTACTCCCTCTATTGCCTATTGTTTTTAGAGTGGAACCCCTTGGGTTTATAAAGTGGACTTTCTCTCCTCAGTACGGGTTGGACCCAGGCCCGATTATGAAATTTAACAATGTCGGTAAAAATAGAGTCACTTGTCCTTATTTTAATGTCACCCAAGTTATGAGAGCTTAACTGCGCGTGAGTAGTAACATATTCATATAATTAGCTTGTATAAAGTGGCATTAACAAAAACATTATCATCGCCCTATAATATACGGGGTATTTAATAAAATAATGATGTACTTCGTATATAATACTCGTATATAGTCCGTATAAAGCTCAACAAGCCATGACATGATAATATCATTAAAAGAAATTGATAATTCAATAATATAGTGAAATAGATGCAATGTATATGAATTATAGTATCAAAATTGGGAGTACATCAAAACTTGAACAAGCCATGCATGAACTTTAAATCAAAGAAATCGATAAAAAAAAATATAAATGTCAAAGTCGAAGTTAATTACATTAGATGCAATATATATAAATAAAGTTTATTAGAGAAGTAACAAAAGTAAAGCAGTAATGCAGAAAGTGAGATTATATATGGTGTTAATTAAAATAAATAATCCGTACCTCCTTTGAGAAAAGTAAGGGATGTTTGGTGTTTGCAAATGGAAGGCTTCATGTTGAAGGAAGTCATCATCAGAGGTCAGTTTAACATGCATTTTGCGTATGTATTGTATTGAGTATTGTATATTTGTATATTTGTATTTGATGTTAGGGAGAGGTGTGGTTTCTATGTAATGTGGAGCAGTGGAGGGGATGATTTCTTTCTGATTTATATGTCATATATATACGGATTACGGACTAGTATTTTTTTTACAAATATTTGGCATTTTGCGAGTTGAATATTCACAACCTCCCGACTAGTTTACTGTTTTTTTTGGGAGGATCATCTCTCATATCAAGTGGGTATCGGATACGTATCTTATTTCGTTTAGTAGGTCTTCCAGTCTTTTTTAAGACGGTTATATATATATATTCCCTCCTAGTCGGTCATTTCTTCCCTCTTTCCTTATTGGGTAAGTCAGGTTTTCTTCCCTCTTTCCCTTTTTGGATGTGGGTTGTGTGTTTTGTGTGGTCTAAATTCATTTGTATGTGGGGTAGTGTGTTTTGTATGGTCCAAATTCATTTCCTTAATTTTTGTGTAAAAGAGAAAGGGGAAGAAATGAGTGACTAGGAGGGAGTATATGTCTTTACTTTTAAGTGTAAACTAGTCATATATTGCTAGTTGCTACGTGTAAAATGGAACAAAAGTTTGTCATTTTCTAGACATTATGTTTTTATGTCTTATCCATCTATTTGACCTATTTTCTAATTTTCTTACCTTATCAAAAAATAAAAATAAAAAATAAAATAAAATAATAGACCAATTTTCTAAAGAACAATATCCATTAAAAACATTTTAAAGGAAGTAGGTGAAGAAATCCAATTTCCCACATGTTAGTGTAATCCCACATTGATAAAAGAGAAGGGAGTTTACCACCTTATAAGGCAAGGGGTTACTCTCTCTATTACCAATTGGTTTTAGAGTGGAACCTCCTTGGGTTTATAAAGTGGACTTTCTCTCCTCAGTACGGGTAGGATCCATGCCCGATTATGAAATTTAACAGTAGGCATGTTATTCCCTAAAGTTTGTACTTCCTCCGTTCCATAGAATAGTTTACGTTTGCTTTTGGGGAATCTTTAATATAAAAGCTAATGTATATAATAAAATGTAGTCATGTGAGATCTTGTTTAAATTGTCTTACCGAGTACATTATTAATATCAAATTTTTATAATTTTTCGTGATATGTAACTAAAGATATAAATAAAAGAAAATGTGCATTAATGTACGTGTATAAAGCAAACGTAAACAATCAAATGGAACGGAGGAAGTATACACTAATACACTCCATCCTAAAAAGAATTTTCGCACTTTTATTTAGGTGAATGATAAATCAAACTCTTCTTTTCAGTAATGTCACTCATATTGTGACAGAGTGAATAGTTTTATACCCATATAATTAGCTTTATTTTGAGTGGCGTTAAAGAAAACGGTAGTGACGTTATCACCGCCCTTTATTTACCCCAAAATCAATCTACGTAAATGGATAATGACAATTGATGCGAGTGAGCAAAGTTTACAAGAAATCAAATTAATTTTGGTACAGAATATTGAAACAATAAAATGGGTAATTATTTCGACATGACTAAAACAAAAAGTCGGAAAATAACATTTTTTTTGAGGAAAAATGCAACAAAAGCGAATAACAGGTATTTGGTTAGGTCGTCACCCTCTTGTTATTCAAGAATTTAAGTTGTTTAGTTAGGTCATCATCCTCTTGTTGTTCCTTCTTCAACACTTCCACATTCGAGTGAGGTGGTTGTGGTGAATGATCCTAATAAGTACATTAACTCGTCTTCTACACTTTCATCCTCTACCTCTCTAGCAACTAGTTAAATGTCTTGGGCTATGTAGATTGAAATTTTCTGAACTGAACTGAACAGAACATAACTTAATTGACCTAAACTATTCTGAATTAAATTGAACTAAAATAATAATAATAATAATAATATTAACGGAGTTTATTTTCGAAGTACGTATTTTACTCATTTCAGTACATTTTGCACATAACTTTCCATTTACTACCCTTTACTAAAAAACTTCAAACTCAATTCTCTCTATCTTCTCTCCATTGTTCAATTATTAACCTCTTTCAATCTTTTTCAAATTTTCAATTTTGAATGGTTATAACACCATAGTAAAATAAATACTTAATTCAATAGTTAATTATTACCAATCTAATTAATTTAGTCATCATTTTACTTTTGTAATTTTTAAATTAGGGTTTGTTTCAATTAAATTAACTATTCATATTGTTGTGAGATGCGGTGATTTGGTAGTAACTCGCCGCTGCCGTCGTTGTCTCGCCGGAAGCTTGTCATTTTGCCGGACAGAAGGGAAAAGACATGAAGCAAACCTTAAATAATAATTAATTATTAAATTAAATAAAAAATAAAAAAGGAAGCCAATGTAGTACTGTACCCACTTATTCACGCTCAAGTGCATCACAGCAACAAATACTACCCAACCACCACGCACCACCTTGACCCACCTACACCAAACGCCGACAGTCTGGTCGATCGTCAAAGTTTATTCTTTCGGCGATTGCTGCATCATGACCCACTCTACCGTGCGCAACCACCCTTAACCACAACGCACTGCTGCCGGTGAAACGATACGCCGCTGACAACAACATGAACCGGAATCGATAAGGTATGAAATTCAGGGGAAATGGATATGTGAAATTGTTATTATGGAGAGTATATTAGAAAGAAATGTTGGAGTAAATGTCCTCAACAATAGTGCGATCACATAAGTAAATCTAAATAATAAGAATACAAAGGGATGATGAATATTATAGTCAACTGGTCAACATAAATCGGTAACGATTGGCTCAATTGAGTTTGACGTTACTGTCATATGACGGTGGTGATCAGTTGATCCCTTGAGGTCACACCTAAAGGACAATCCCCTAATCATGTACATTAATTAATTGTATAGCGATACAGATTAATTAATCCCTTAAATTGAACTAAGTTTGTATTAGTGAGAATAATATCTTATTGTAATATGATTAAATAAGATTCATTTTAGTAATTTAATTGTTATATTACTAAGAATGCATAATGTTTATGAAACATTTGAGATAAGCAAAATTGGTCGATTATAATTACAAATTGTTGTAGATTATATTAACCAAATATGAGATGACCCATTTTATTTACATGTAATTATAAAATATGACTTAAAATGTTAAGTCTAATTTATTTGTTATGAAATTACATTTAAATTAGTTAAATGCACATTTATAAGCTAAATTACATGTTACATGTCACATGTCACATGTGTGACAAATGACAAAATCACAAAAATAAAATGGACTCCATTTTATGGAGACAAAACCGATTATGGTGGGTTTTAGGGTAGGACTTAGGTCATTATGGTTGTTCTAATTAAGAATTAGACAAAATAATTACCTACCTAAACCTAGCCCTAGTCTATTACATTGTTAAGACCAAATGTAATGCATGCTCACTCTACCCTTGCATGTGGCCGGTCATGCTGATACGGGAGCATTTGGAAATAATGAGATATTGAAGAAATCAGTCAGAGTCGTAACTGAACACTCTCTAGGACTGTCTAATCCGCTCCAGTATTGTACTGCAATTAGTTTAATTAGTTTAATTAGTTTTAGGTAATAAGTGATATGATTATCTTATTATCCTAATTTGAATAAAGTAGTGTGCTGATCTTATTTCCTAATCTGAAATAAGGTAGTTTTCACATTATTTCCTAATTACTATCTAGTTAGTTTAAGGTAAGTAGCACTAGTATATATACTAAGCTTTGTAATCAGTTTTTAAAAAATGATGCGGGAGCATTTGAAAATAATGAGATATTGAAGAAATCAGTCAGAGTCGTAACTGAACACTCTCTAGGACTGTCTAATCCGCTCCAGTATTGTACTGCAATTAGTTTAATTAGTTTAATTAGTTTTAGGTAATAAGTGATATGATTATCTTATTTTCCTAATTTGAATAAAGTAGTGTGGTGATCTTATTTCCTAATTTGAAATAAGGTAGTTTTCACATTATTTCCTAATTACTATCTAGTTAGTTTAAGGTAAGTAGTACTAGTATAAATACTAAGCTTTGTAATCAGTTTTTAACACACAATTGAGAATTAAATTCAAGTTATTACTTGTTTGTTCTTATTAGCTTGCGAGCTTTAAGTTCTATTATTTGCTTCTTGCGAGAGGGAAATAATAACCATTCTTCCTTGCGAGGTTGAATTCGTGTGTTCTTGATATCTTGCGAGGTTGAAAGATCATACACGAGTTGGTCAAGTTGTCTTGCGAGATCACTTGATTAATTCAAGTCTTAGTTGAGTGATCTTGCGAGATTGTCTTAGCTAATTCATATCTTCTTTTTATCGTTTTTATTCCGCTACAAATTTATACTCTGAAAAGTAAAATAGTGTGATTTATTTTACATCAATTTGGTATCAGAGCTTCGGCTCTTGATTTCCTTAAACCAAGACAGTCCTTGAGTTTTTGTGTGTGATGAGATGGGTTTGAAGAAACCTAATCATACATGGAATGAATGGGAGCAATATCAGTTTTATTTATTATGCAAAGAGTTACAAAAAGGAGTTGATTCTTTGTCATTCAGTCTTAAAAAGCTTCAACAATCAGTTCAAACTTATGAAGCAAAAAAGATAGAAGATGCAAGAATTGAAACTTTTGAAGTTATTAACGAGGAAAAAGAAGAGAGACATGTAGAAGACGTAGAGAAGATGATGTCTGACCTTGTCCAATCGAACATTACAAAATACTGTTCAAATCCGAATGATGAAACAGACATGGAAAAAGGTGAATTTATCACATATATTGTTGAGCCATTAAGTGATGATGATCAAACGGAAGATATGATTGATGATAAACTATTTTCTTCTAAAGATGAATCTCGTATAGAAGGTACTTCATTATTTGATCCTAACTTACCGGCTATTTTTGACGAAGAATTTGAAGAAGAAGTGGTGATTCCCAAATTACACATACAAGTTGATTTTATTCTTGAATATGAGATTGATACCAATGATATGTCTTATTATGAAGAACCTCGTAAACAAGGGATTACTCATTATGAAGTTGATTTCAAGAGTAATTATCAACCGACACTTGATAAATACATTGATAAGAAGCTATATGGTGAGATTTATCAACGTTCTTTCTTATTAAAATCTATTGTTATGGAAGCTCATGATATTCTTTTTATTTCGAGCAACAATTGTGCTACAATTGTGCATGGAGGGTGGTGGGGTGGAAAGCACAAGAAAGGAAAGCATAAGAAAAGATGGCACAATAGGGCAAATTTGAGGGCAAATTTTTTCGAAGAAAAGGAGAATGATGCGGGAGCATTTGGAAATAATGAGATATTGAAGAAATCAGTCAGAGTCGTTACTGAACACTCTCTAGGACTGTCTAATCCGCTCCAGTATTGTACTGTAATAAGTTTAATTAGTTTAATTAGTTTTAGGTAATAAGTGATATGATTATCTTATTTTCCTAATTTGAATAAAGTAGTGTGGTGATCTTATTTCCTAATCTCAAATAAGGTAATTTTCACATTATTTCCTAATTACTATCTAGTTAGTTTAAGGTAAGTAGTACTAGTATAAATACTAAGCTTTGTAATCAGTTTTTAACACACAATTGAGAATTAAATTCAAGTTATTACTTGTTTGTTCTTATTAGCTTGCGAGCTTTAAGTTCTATTATTTGCTTCTTGCGAGAGGGAAATAATAACCATTCTTCCTTGCGAGGTTGAATTCGTGGGTTCTTGATATCTTGCGAGGTTGAAAGATCATACACGAGTTGGTCAAGTTGTCTTGCGAGATCACTTGATTAATTCAAGTCTTAGTTGAGTGATCTTGCGAGATTGTCTTAGCTAATTCATATCTTTTATTTTTTTCGTTCCAACACATATAAAAGCCACAAAAATACAGTTAATTCCGCTGCAACATAAATACAGAAAACAAAAAAAACAGTTCGTTGAATTGTTCAGTTTAAAACCGAGTAGTTTTACATCACATGCTCTCCTAAATAAGGAGATGTTTTCTCCTTTTTTGGATCAATTCATCTCATAAGTAATTTCGTATGCTTATCTCTCTAAAAAATCATATTCTCACACTAGAAGCAATTTGAGAAGTTCCTTTTGTGTTCATAAAATTTCTAATAATTTACAAAGTGTAGTAAGAGAGTTATTAGAAATATTTAAAGGGCTACTACTTATAATACTAGTGTAGTATTTTAGTAGAGATTAAAAAGGATTGTCTTGGGTGCAACTTATTGGAGAGTTTCTAATTTGAAACTTGGAAAATCATCCTCATCATATAAGCTCAAGAACAAGATTTGGAAGGTGTCCAAATCTTGTGCCCATATCATCTAAGATCAATGTAAGAAAAAGTTTCTTCTTATCTTTATTTTTGTTATGCATGCATAAGTTCCTTATAGTTTAAGAGTAAACTATTTATAATATGATATTAGAAATGTCTAATATTGAGTTTAAGAAACTCACAAGAAGTTAGAGAGGGAAAATGGGAGGAGAAATAAGAAGGGTATAATTGTCAATTGTGTACTGAGATGAGTAAAATGCGTACTGCGAAAATCAACACCCTAATAATTAAAGTTAATAATAATAAATATAATAATAATAATATACTCCCTCCAATTCAATCCAAACTACCCACTTATTTTTTAAAGTCAAACTTGTTAAATATTGACCTCGATTATATTAGGTCAAATCTTCGAAATTTATATATGAAATTTATATTTTTGCGTTTGATTTTAGAAGAGGTTTCGGAAAATTATAACTTCGACCCAAAAAATTAATATATAAATGAAAAAAAAAAACGTAGTCAAAGTGTCTTCTCGTAGACCGCAAAAAGTCAAATGGGTAGTTTAGATTGGATTGGAGGGAGTAATATAATAATAAATATACTAGAAATATTAATATCAATATTAATAATCATAATATATAATAATAATAATAATAATAATAATATAATACTCACTCCTATTCACTCATTTCTTCCCTCTTTTCTTATCGGGTAAGTCAGGTTTTCTTCCCTCTTTCCATATTAAGAAAGTTTTTTTGTGGTAAAATGACCACCTTATCCTTGTTTACTTTTCTAAATTACAACTTTTGCCATTCAATTACCCAACCCATTTCCACTAACCCATAACTAGTCAAAGCCCCTAACCAATAATTAACCCAAGTCCAAACCCTATTAGCCCAAATCCCTCCCGCCACTTCTTATAAATTCCACCCAACCAACCCTAGCAGCCTACCTCTTTCACTCATCCTCACTCACATGATCTTCATCTCCCTCATTACCCAACCCAGAAAACCCTAGCAGCCTACCTCTCTCACTCATCCTCACTCAAACGATTTACATCTTCCGCCTCTCTCTCATCAACTCGTCTTCTTCCCCCCTCTCTCTCATCATCTAAACTCTCTATCATCCTTTAATCTGAGACATCCTTCTTCATCTGTGATCTCCTATCTGTTATCTTCTTCAATCTCTCATCATCTTCAATAACTTACCATGTCCCTATCTCCAAATCTGACTCATCTTTTCTCAAATGATGAAGAGGCTCCTTGTCTTTTCTACATGTCCGCAATTGATTTTGTTGATGTTGTTAAAGATCGCGATACAGAGATGTGTACTGCTAATGTTGAGGCCATGTCGATGAAGACTGTTCCTGATTCTTATGATGACTTTTCTGAATCTTACAATGTCGATCCTGATTCTTATGATGATTTAATTGATTCTTCTGTCGTTACCCCTATAAGGGTCGACCCTGAATTCGGTGTTGTGTTTCCTAATTCTTCTACTGATGATGTTGTTATTGTTCTTGAGACATGTATGGGTGACCAATCTGTTGGTCCTCAGACACCTTTGGATGAGCAAGCGGAGTTTGATTTGATGATGAAGAAAGACATAGAGGAAAGGATGAGAAAATGGGACGCCATGCATGAAACACCTGAGTATAATAGGTGGTTTTTGGAAGAGCTTTCTAAGTACTTCCCTGGATTTAAGGTTCTTCTTCAAGATTAAGGGAGGTTTATATCTGTAAAACCCTTCTTTGTATTTTTACGATTTAAGTTTTGGTTAGTTTATGTTGGATGGACTAGTGATGATAATTATATGAGTATGGGTTTATCTCCTTCATTAAGTGCCCTATGATCTTATGGTGAGGGTATCTTGCCTGGTTCACCTATTACATGCATATTGCCACCACAAGTCATTGTGATGAGGCTATGGATGCAGTAGGTGGCCTGGTTCAGCTCATTATTGCTACTGATATGTTAAAGTTGTACGCTAAGTTGATTGCATTCATAATGAAGTCAAAATATTTGTGTTCCAAATTACAATTAAAAGTTGTGCAAAGTTCTTTTTAAAACAAACTAAACAAAAAACTACAAGACCTACTTCTTTGATGTGCTGCTGGCTTCATATGCAAAAAAGGATCTTCTGACGATGTTCAAAATGCTATTCAGAAATGGTGTTGCTTCTAAGATGTTCAAAATGCTATTCTGATTCTGATTTGGCATTGCTTCTAAGATGTTCAAAATGTTGTTCTGATTTGGTGTTGCTTCTAAGATGCTGTTGTAAATGACTTGGCCTTGTTAATGACTTACCCTGCATAAGTTTGGCAAAAAAAAAAAACAATAAACTACCATGCATTATTACTTAGCTTCGTTCATAGGATCATCACATTGTTCTTCATGTACTTCAGCATCTAATGCTTCATTGCTAGAACATGTTGGTTCATTACTGCACCAACTCGTTGTCAACTGCAACATTCACCACATCTAGAAATTCACTTATGCTCGAACAATCACCTACATTGGTTAAGTATGTTATACACTCTTTTACTAAGTTCAAATGTGAACTTAGATACTCAGGCAATAAACCTGATGCTGCTAGTTTTGACTTGTGCATGTGTGGCAAACTGTAATCATTTCCTCCTTTTTTTTTTCATGACCTCTATCATGCATGCCTGTATTGTTATGAATACATATTTCAGTTTAACCACCTCTAACAGTTGAAATGCATTATTAACTTCCAGAACAAGTTTATCCAACTTGTAACAATTTGTTTTTTTGCTGAAGTTATTGAATGGCTCTGAAAAACCCCAAATCCTAGACATTTAAGTCTGGGGAATTTGCTGGTTGGCAGGTTAATATAATATCCCACCCATCCTTGGTTGGTGCATCTCTAAACTCTGGGTCAGAGTTCTTAATATGTGGACGTGCATTGTCTTGCTGTATGAAAATGGTTTTACTTTGATTTGGAGGCCATTTTGCCTTGATTGCTGGCAATACTACATTGAGTATCATTTCTTTGGCAACCTTCTTGTTAACAGATTCTATGCACTTTGTTTGCATTGTACCTGCAACTCTATTCTTTGAATTTCTTGTTGCTGGTTCTTCAACTGTAAATGGCCAAATGCCTATTTTCCCATAAAATAGTAGTTCATTGTTTGATCCATATTATGGTCTTGCAACAGCACACGTAAACATTACTTTGCCTATAAATTTTTTGGACTGAACACTTCTATAAGGTATTTTTTCAGTTTTAGACAAGTAGTACCTCGTGGTAGGTTTGGTTAAGTAAAACCATTTCTCATCTATGTGTACTACATTGCTTTGATCTTTGAATGTGACTTGTGAACTCACTTGATCATACTGAAGTTGTGCAAGACAGAATAACAATCTCTCCAGTTTGTTTTTGTCATTCAAACATGGCTTGATTGCATTTGAGTGAGACAATATAGTCTTATTTGTAACCCACCTTGACACTGTTGATTGACTAACACCTAAAGATTCAGCAGTGTTGTATTGAGTGGTCCTATCTTTAAGAGGAATATTATTGAACTTTTCAACATCAAAGACTTGCCTTAAATGTCATTTTTTGCCTTTTAGCTTGCTGTTCACATTCACTTGTTCTCCTGCATCAATCTGCTTCTTTGCTGCATTCCAAATATCAGTGACTGTTTTTCTGCACACACCAAACTGTTTTGCCACCTACAACATTACACCCCTCTTCAGATGTCCGTTTGTGGTTTTTTGTAATAAGATTTGTGTAATTTTACTTCTTTCTATGTTGGTCAAATTTTTAGTCTTCATTTATTGGTTGTTTTTGGAGATAAAATGTGGTAGAAATGTGTTTTTTTATCTGTTTTAGTACATTTAATGCTGGTAGAAAAGTTGTGTTTTGGCTGTTTGTTTATAAATGTGGAATTTGCAAACCACTATTCTATTTATAGCTAAGAAGAACTTTGCACAAATTTTAAATAAAACAATGATGACCATTTGGGCGCAAATGTTCAGAAAAATTCATTTGTAATTTTGGCACCTTATTTAAATATTAGTGCCAAATTTGAATATTGGTGCCAAATTTAAAGCAATTTAGAACTTGAGTGTCCTTTATTTTCAGAAGTTACTTAGTGATGCTGGAAGCCCAAGATGAAGGATGAAGGAAACCTTACTGTCGAATCTGAAGTCCAAATCCAAGAATTTTTTGCCAAGAATTATTTTGGACTATGTAATTTATTAGGTTAAGGCTGAAATTGATGTGTAATATTGTTACGTAAACTTCTTCGTTTGTAATTTGGTTTACTTTGGACTGTTTTTTTAATCCCACAAAACTAGATGGGCAGTTAGTTTGGTTGTGTAATGGTATTATTTTGGAGGGAAAGATTATCTTTAGTAATTTGTATTAATTTTCCTTAATCTTATTTTCCTCTCTCCAATCTCCTAGGTCCACAAGGTCCTTTATTCATTGTTTAATACCAACCTTATTTTTTGTACAAAATAGAAGAGGGAAGAAATGATAGAATAAGAGGTAATATAAAACTAATTTAGTAATAATAGTGTAAATATATTAATATAATATATTAGTAATATAAGGTGTCGTTTTGTTGCCCCTTGTAAATCATGAGAGATTAAAAATCCCATGAATTACAAAATAGGGAGTTGTTTGGTTACCCATTTTTTGGCAACATGTATGAGTTTAATTTTTCATGGAGTTTCCAACTCCCCACGATGGAGGAGTTGAATTACCTAGCCCTCTCTAGGTAGTTGCAAACTTCTGTGTAATTGAATTCCCTAATAGGCAACCAAACGAATTTGCAAAAATCACCTGAATTTCATGTGGAAACTTAATTCCCATAAATTCAATATTCCGGTGGAGTTGTATTCCAGCGGGCAACCAAACGACACCTAATAGTAAACATAATATTATAATAATAAAGAAACTAGTAATATTAATATTAATATTAATCAGCCTTACTTTACACACAAATCGACTCCACATAAAGCCACATTTTATCACCGTGTTGACAACTCTTGTAAAGCATGCACTCTCACCTTTTCAACGAGTCCAAAAACACTTCAAACCGATCTCGTTTGCTATCTCCAACATCAACTGAAAGTCACCCTATTTCAAGTGGTCAAACTCTGCCTAAAATGATGAGTCCTCCAACCAAAATGTCGGATTACACAAATTTTTTTTTACTAAATGTTATATTTGACAATTTTTAAAAAAAAGTGTTGTTTGAAATTTCGCTTTCTTTAAAGGTTACATTTGACCCAAAAAATTAATTTTGATGATCAAACCAGTTTGACAGGTCTAAGCAGAATTGCATAACGCATGGCATTATGGCACGGTGGGGAAAGATCCTCTCAATTTTCTAAAAGAATTGGAGAGACAAATTTCTGTTAACGGTTCAAATTGCATTCTACTTGCATCGAACGGTTCAAGATTTATGCATAAAAATAAAAGTTAATAAAGTGTAGAGAAAAATATATTATTAAATTGATTTATAAAAGAAAATGAAGTGAAAGAAATTGAGAGAATCCTAAATGTGACCGTTGACAGTAATGCACACCCCATTACCAGTTTACCACCCTTACCGTCCATTGACGGACTGACATGTCCAATTTCCATGATGGCAGCTTACTAAGATATTGGATACTGTTTCACTGTCTCTATATTTCTTCTGAATTCATAAAGTCAAGCCAGATGATATCGCTGTTAACTTATGCTTTTGATAAGATTCCAACCTTTTCGCGCGGTCAAAATTATTAAAATATATACGTACATGAATTATTCTGGACTAGTTGGCTTCCTAATTACTCCAAAAAAAATGTAATATCCCAAATTATTAATTGGTTAAGCAATAATATTGGGGATTCGTATCTTCATTTTCATGACTGGATGGTGTTGTTAGGATCTTATGGGAATGCAGATAAATCTTTCTCCGGAAAAAAAGTGCTACATTGCATAGCTGGATTCTTGTTAGTGTACTTGTTTTCATGGATTTCGTGGATTTTGTCAGTGGATTTTATTGCCATTATTGGAGAATCTTTTTGAGATTGGTTAAATCTTTTGTCAAATGTTATATTTCCTCCTTTCAACTTCACTCTATCACATTTTCATTTTAATCCATTCAACTTTATGTTACCACTTTTTAAATAAAGAATTATAAATGTCCCTTTTGTTCTAATGAAGACATGTTATTAACACAAATTGCTACTAAATGGCCCACTAAATGATACAAATTACCACTAAATGGTCCACTAACTCCACTCTATTTGTACTTTTATTAGCTGTTTAATTACTTCTTAATATTTGCGTAAAACTTAATATGATAGAGTAGAGTTAAAAGGAGTAGTAGGTTATACATTGGTATAGAATGAATTCCTCTCCATTACTATATTTTTTTTGCTTATGCTCTCTGATAGACATGGTTTATTTAATTATGAACATAAAAAACTATTATACCCTTAATATTTATACACTTTTATTCCTAAAAATCCATTCAACTCTCACCAACAAGACACCACCAACCACCATGCACAACCACCCTCAACCAACGGACCACCCTAATCCACTCCTGACCCAGACGACCAGACTGACCTTACCGCCACATGCAGACCGACTCTACCGCCACAAGCGGACCAGGTCCACCGACCACCACGACCACAATACAGGAGGAGAAATTGACGGCGAAATCTACGAGAAATTCTACCCCACCCACCACGCCCGGACGTGAATTCCGTAAGATTTAGATCAATTTTCAGAAGAGAGGAAAAAGAGAGGAGGAGAGAACCAAATTTCTTGCTTTTTTTAGACAAGGGTATTTAATGGAAAAATAATGGAAAAAATTTCATGAAAGAGTAAAACGTGTCCATAAAAGAGCAATTACGTATTCTTTTTATTACTGCTCTCCATAACCTCTCAATGGATAAGATTTTGTTTTGGGACAATCTAACAGTCAAGTGTTTTAATGAGATGAAGAGAAAAGTAAATATTTTATATTGATATATTAGAGATGATGAAAGATAATGGAAAGAAAATTTTATGAAAAGGGCACAAAGGGTCCATCCCCAGCGTTGTTCTATAGATTGTGGATCAATTTGTGCACTCCTTCAATGTCACGGTGTCACCAAAGACCAATGTCATTTTCTCTTCCCCTAAGACAAATAAATTTAGGAGTAAGGCCCTGTTCTTTCCAGCTTAATTTCAGCTCATTTCAGTTCAGTTCAGCTCTATTCAGTTCAGTTCAGCTCATTTCAGTTCAGTTCAGTTCAGCTCAGCTTGATTCACTTCAGTTCAGTTCAGCTTCAATAAATTCAGCCCACTTCAGCTATACATGCTTAAACTTAAATGTTTTTATTAATATTAATATTAATATTAGTTATTATTATTCTTTTATCACTATAATTATTATTATTATTATTATTATTATTATTTTTTTTTTTTTTTTTTGCAAGAAGGATATTACTCATATATTTCAAAAAAGGAATACATGAGTTTTCTTACAAAGCCATATCCACTAAGGTACTTACAAAACTTATCCTAGAGCATTGAAATCCTCTATTAGTTCTTCCTGATTAACATTAGAAGACCTACAAAGAAGATTAGCGCTAACTGTAAATTGAATTTCCTCAAGTAGTGCACTAAGAGTCCTCTTTTTATCTTCAAAAACTCTTCGATTCCTCTCAGACCAAATGGCATATACAGTAGCAGCTATACTAGCCCGCATCCAATCCTTCTTCTAATTTTTGCACTTGCAGTGTTGAACCCAAGTGAGAATGTCACTGAGATGAGAGCTAGAGCATCTCAGTCCAGTCCAGTGAGCTATTCCAGCAAGCAAGGAAGAGGAGAAGCTACAATGGAAGAAAAGGTGTCTAGTACTCTCAGCAGCCTGGCAACATAGAGAGCACCTATTAGGGATGTACATTCCTCTAATGATCAGCTTGTCAATGGTAGATAGTTTTCTCTGAAGAGCTAACTGCAAAATAACTCTATGCCTAGGAAGAATGTAGGCCTTCCCGAGGGATTTAAAGAGCAGCACAGAAGGACCTTTAAGTCTAAGAGCCTCATAAGCTTTGTTTACTGAAAACCCTCCTCCATGAATGCAGCCAGCAAGGAGGTCTTTGACAGCAGTAAGACCACCAAGAGCAGCAACACACTTATCTCTAACAATTAGAACACTTCTCAGACTTTCAGGATGGAACTCCTTTACCTGCAAATCCCAAATAGAGGTCTCTGCAGTAAAATAGTGTCTGATCCAGATAGCCCAAATAGACCCCGTACCCCTATCTAGATGCCATAACCATTTGAGCATGGTAGCTCTATTCCAAGAGGAAATGTCTTTAACCTGAAAACCACCCTCAGACCAGGGAGTACAGATGGACTTCCAGCTTTTAAAGCATATCTTATTACCTTTATCAACAGACCCCCAAAAGAATTGCCTACAAGACTTGCTAACATAATTACAGAAAGAAGCAGGAAGAAGGATACTGCTGCTCCAGAAGTTTCCAAGTCCAAAGACCATAACATTGATGATTTGCAGTTTACCAGCATTAGAAAGATATCTGTGTGAGCACTTATGCAGAAGAAAGGTGAGCTTAAGAGTAAGGCTTTCATACATGCTGTGGGTAAGCCTATCATGGTTTATAGGCATACCTAGGTATCTGAAGGGAAACATGCCCTCATTCAGGCCAATGACAGACAGGATAGTCTGCTTGAGATCAACAGGAACCCCACCAAAGTAAACCTCAGTTTTGCTAAAATTAGCACTAAGACCTGACTAAGTAGAGAACTGTTGCAGGATATCAGTAGCTTTTTTAACAGAAGGCAGGTCTGTGGGAAAATATCCGTATACTTCCCATTAAATCATTCAGGATTATAATGAAATTATGATTATATGATTAATGGTCATAAACGAAAATGCATAATAAACGAGAGATTAGAAATAACCTTTAGTCCTTGCTTTAATGGCCTAAGAACAAATATCAAAATTATGATATCTCCTAATCGTTGCACCCAAGATTGATCAAGATATGCCTTAGGTTTTGCTAGAAAAAGATAGAAAAGAATACTGTTTCTTTTCTTTTTGTGAGATGTAAATGATGGAGGCACAAGAGAGAATGAATTAGGGTTAGAATAAAAATCTGAATTTTTTCTCTTACACTTGCTTTCTCACGGCACCATTAGGTCTTTATGGGGAGATTTTTTCTCCTCAATATAACCACCCATTGACCGAAAAACAGAGTGTATCTGGACACTTTTGTTTTGGTTATCTTAGCTTCCAATATAATGTAATATATTATAATCGTCATTTGTCATGGACCGACATCACTATAATACATCATTAGTTATAAATATCCGTATATTTATAATTTGCCAATTAATTATAACGGTTTATGTTTAATTAGCTTACATTATATACAACAATTAAATATAACATTTTATATTCAATTTACGAATTACAGTTAATTCGTCTCAGCTAACTTTATTTAATCGTTATTAAATAATCTGTCATCATCACATTGACTAACCTTTTAGTCAAAAACATCGACTAACCTTTTAGTCATTTAATAAGGCATCAATATGATTATTTTCTCAAATAATCACATCTCTCAAACACATCCTTTAGGTGTGACTTTTAGGGACCAGTTGATCACCGCCATCTGTATGACAATAACGTCAAACTTATCTAGCAAGCCAACCGTTATTGATAAACGTTAATCAACTGATTATTATACAAAGTATACCCTGTGAACCTACAGAGATTTATTTATGTTATTGCACTAACTGTGGAGGACACTAGCTCCAACAATCTCCCACTTGTCCGTACAAGTGTATGTGCGATAACCGATTCTCATATCCATAATAAATTTCTCCCACTCAATGTAAACCAATTTGCAAAGTCCGTATTCACAAAGGTCGTAGTTTACAAGTGATCAGTATCAAGAGTGGTTTCCCCGACTAGAGAGTAACTTAACTGATAAACGAATCTTTATTCGAGCATGGCCATGCATTTCAGTTACAGCTCCTCGAGTGGCCCTGAGAAATAACATAACCTGATAAAGGTTGGATATTTTCTTCAACTCGAATCTTGCAGATACAAGCGCAGTATGAAATGACCCAGTAAAAATCTACTTAGCCTCCTGTTACGGTCGACCATGAGAAAGAAACGAAAGTCACCCAAAAACTGCCTTAATCTCAAGAGACAGTCGATAGTCAAAAGAATCGACTCTAGAACACTATGGACGTCCTATCCACGACCTGGCACCTAATGTTCTGAAATATTTAGGACTCCATAACGTTATCACAACATGTCCTGCGAGGTATCATTATAACTCGCATATGTGATCGATCAGTCAACTGTTTGACTTATGGCTCGTTTAACCCACCATCAATCGACGTCACAGAATAATTGCCAGAGTTATCAGCTCATGTAGGCGATTACGGACCAAAACAAATATAATGTAATTCAGTTCACTTTGTGGTGTTCAATGTTGTCAGTACAACCCACATGAAAACAAAATATAAAACAATACGATGATTTCATAGATAGTTTTATGAAAAAGATACAGGTGTCTAATCCATATAAAACAACTAATACAACTCAGGAACACGTTTGATTCCCATGGAAATAACGTGCCCTTCATGCTTATCATATCTCAATGGTTTAGTGAGAGGATCTGCGACGTTATCATCCGTAGCAATCTTGTCTATCACTATCTCCCTTTGCTCCACGTAATCTCGGATCATGTGAGCCTTCCGTTGTACATGCCTAGACTTGTTGCTGGACTTAGGCTCCTTAGCCTGGAAGATGGCACCACTATTATCACAATAGATGGTGATCGGGTCATCCGAACTAGGAACTACAGTTAGTCCCTGTAAGAATTGACGCATCCATATAGCTTCCTTCGCAGCCTCTGAAGCAGCATAGTACTCGGACTCAGTCGTAGAATCTGCTATAACACTTTGTTTGGAGCTTTTCCAGCTGACCGCAGCGCCATTAAGAGTAAAAACGAATCCAGACTGAGATTTCGAGTCATCTCGATCCGTTTGGAAGCTAGCATCTGCGTAACTGATTGCGCATAGCTCAGTGTCACCTCCATAAGTCAATACCCAATCCTTAGTCCTCCGTAGGTACTTAAGGATATTCTTAACAGCCATCCAGTGTGTTTCACCTGGATTGCCTTGGTACCGACTCGTCATACTCAATGCATATGCCACGTCTGGACGTGTGCATATCATGGCATACATGATCGATCCTATAGCTGATGCATAAGGAATCCGACTCATGCGCTCGACCTCTTCCGATGTCTTTGGTGCCTGAGCTTTACTCAAATGCATCCCAGAGACCATTGGAAGGTTCCCCTTCTTGGAGTTGGTCATGCTGAACCTCTTAAGAATCTTATCTATATAAGACTCCTGACTGAGGGATAACATCCGTCGTGATCTATCTCTGTAGATACGGATCCCCAAAATTCTTTGTGCCTCACCCAGATCTTTCATCTGGAAGTGGTTCTTTAACCAAACTTTTACCGAAGTTAAGAGAGGTATGTCATTCCCAATCAAGAGTATGTCGTCAACATACAATATTAGGAAGACAATCTTGCTCCCACTCGACTTGATATATAAGCATGGTTCCTCGACCGATCGAGTAAATCCATTCTCTTTTATCACCTGGTCGAAACGATGATTCCAACTCCGAGAAGCTTGCTTAAGTCCATAAATGGAACGCTTAAGCTTGCATACCTTCTTAGGATTTTTAGGATCAATGAAACCTTCGGGTTGTACCATGTACAACTCCTCCTCCAAATAACCGTTTAAGAAGGCGGTTTTCACATCCATTTGCCAAATTTCATAGTCATGAAAAGCGGCAATCGCTAAGATTATCCGAATGGAACGCAGCATAACTACGGGTGCAAAAATTTCATCATAGTGCAATCCTTGCACTTGAGTGAAACCCTTTGCCACTAGTCGTGCCTTGTAGGTATCTGGTTGTCCTTCTACAGAATGCTTTATTTTGTAAAGCAATTTGCACTGAAGAGGCCGAACCTTATCAGGTCGTCACGCAGATCCCATACGTCATTCTCATACATAGATCCATCTCGGATTGCAATGGCGTCAGCCATAGCTTGAGTCGGACATGTCTGGCCACCTTTATAGGTAGCAAAGGGTTCGTTATCTCTCTAGGAGAAAACGTCAGCTCTCTCATTCTCCTCGACCAGACCAATGTATCTGTCTGGAGGAATAGAGTGTCTACCCGACCTCCTAGTTCGAAGGAATATTAACCGTACCGATGTATGAAAAAACAGTTTCTCCATTGGTTGCTCGGTTGTTTGTTCTTGAATCTCCGACAGTTCGAAGGTTCCATTACTTGTCCTATTCTCGAGAAATTCTTTCTCTAAGAACGTCGCACTAGCCGCAACAAAAACTCGATGTTCGGTAGGCGAGTAAAAGTAATGACCAAACATCCCTTTTGGATAACCAATAAATTATGTCTTGACCGATCGTGGGCCGAGCTTATCGTCAGGTCTCCATTTGACATAAGCCTCGCAGCCCCAACCCGAATAAAGGACAAGTTAGGGACCGTGCCCTTCCATAATTCATATGGAGTCTTGTCTACAGCTTTAGACGGACTTCGGTTAAGTATTAGAGCAGCTGACAAAAGAGCATACCCCCACAATGAATCAGGTACAACCGTGTGACTCATCATGGATCGAACCATATCAAGTAATGTTCGATTTCTCCGTTCGGACACACCATTCAATTGTTGTGTTCCAGGTGGAGTTAACTGTAGTACTACACCACAGTCTTTAAGGTGTTGATCAAACTCATTCGAAAGATATTCGCCACCACGATCTGAACGTAGTGCTTTAATCTTTCTATCCAGCTGGTTTTCAACCTTATGCTGGAATTCCTTGAACTTGTCAAAGGACTCACTTTTATGCTTCATTAAGTAGACATATCCATATCTACTCAAATCGTCCGTGAAAGTGATAAAATATCTATAGCCATCTCTAGCGTTGATTGACATAGGTCCACACACATCAGTATGTATGAGTCCTAATAGGTCAGCAGCGCGCATTCCAACACCTTTGAAGGAAATTCGAGTCATTTTGCCTATGATACATGATTCACACGTGCCAAAAGATTCATAGTCAAATGGGGAGATAGTCCCATTGTCAATGAGCTTCTTCACGCGTTTTTCATTTATGTGTCCCATACGGCAATGCCATAGATATGTTTGATCTTTGTCACCAACCTTTGCTTTCTTACTACTCACATGCATAATATCTGTGGTTTGATTTAAAACATAAATCCCATTCATGGAAACTGCTTTACCATAAATCATTTCGTTTAAATAGAAAATACAGCTATTATCCTTTATTACAAACGAAAAACCGTCCTTATCAAGTACGGAAACAGAAATAATGTTTTTAGATAAACTGGGTACATAGTAAAAGTTATTCAGAAATAACTCAAATCCACTCAGGAGTTGGATCACATATGTTCCCACTGAAACGGCAGCTACTCTTGCTCCATTCCCCACTCGCAGGTCCACATCACCCCTTGCGAGAGTTGTGATGTTTCTTAGGCCCTGCAAATGATTACACAGATGAGAACCACAACCAGTATCTAATACCCAAGTTCCGAAACTTGCATGGTTAATCTCAGTCATATGAATAAAAGAAGAAGACATACCAACAGGAGAGACGCGACCTGCTTTTATGTCCTCACGGTACACGGGGCAGTTCCTCCTCCAATGCCCAAGCTTGTGGCAATTGTGGCACTCCACGTTACCTTCATCGCTCTTTGTCTTGCCTTGTGAGCTACCGCTAGTCTCACCAGGCCCACTCTTGCCTTGCCCTGGCTTTTTGAATTTCGGCTTCCCTACAGCTAGGTTGGCCTTAGCCTTTCCCTTACCTTTGCCCTTGTTTGCAATCATGAGAACGTCCTGTTTCAGACTCCCACTCAATTTCAGATCACTCTCGATCTGTACGAGAAGTGAGTGGAGCTGATGAAATCTCTTCTTCATATCATTCATATAGTAATTTGCCCTGAAAAGGGCAAAACCATCCTGAAAAGGACAAATGTAAACCTATTTACATTCTAATTCAAAATGATTCCAAAAATTAAAATTACAAAGGGGAGATACGAGATCTCAAAATACAACCAAGACTATGTTTCCATCATTACGAAAACATAATCTACTAAGGCCACACTAGTAAATTACACTTGATTGTACAAAAAGCGTAAAATTAAACCATTCAAACAACATTCAACATAATAAAAGCATCAACTAAAAATTAATCATACAAAACATAATGCATAAATTATGTTGATTAATTATCCAAACCACCATTAAATCATGTGACAATTCCGTAATTCATCACGAGATTTCAATCATAAACCAATGAAATTCATAATTAATATGAATTACAACAACATTATTTTAAACCTTTTTAAAATAACATGGTATCAAAAAATTTGTGAACTTTTTCACAAAAACAATCATACATTATCTTTATAATGTACAAAACAAAAAATTTGGTTTAATGAATAAAAAACAATTTTTTTTTTATTATATTACTGTTCACGTATGAACAGTAGCAGGTACCAAATTTTTTTTTCTTTCTTTCGGTTTATACAAAAACCGAAATCCCCTTTTTTTTTTCTTTCACAAAAAAACGCTGCTGTCACTTTAAAAAAAACAGAAATTTTTTTTTATTTTTTTTTTAAACTGTGAACAGTACACTGGCAGCAAAAAAAATTAATCAAATTAAACCGTTTTAATTCGATCATGCTTATATTAACTAGATCGGTACAAACTAACAATATCTAATCTATATTAAACAATGATACAAACTAGATGATTCAAATTAACCTTTTAAAATGAATATCTAGATCATTTTATACCGAAAATATAAAGCAAAAAAGATGTTCATTAACATTCATATTAAATTCCATTTACGTTTTAATTCAATCATTATTAAATCAAAACATCTACAAATTCATATATTATTATCTCAACCTTTTAAAATAACAATATTTGAATCAAAATGGAACCCTAAAAAAAAAAAACACACACGCCATAAAAAATTTTTGGCCGAATTGAATTTTTTTTTTATTTAAAAAAAACGGTTTTTTTTCTTAAGAATTATACAAATTCAATATATACGAAAATCATATAAATAATTTCATAGCCCATTGGCTCTGATACCACTTGTGGGAAAATATCCGTATACTTCCCTTTAAATCATTCAGGATTATAATGAAATTATGATTATATGATTAATGGTCATAAACGAAAATGCATAATAAACGAGAGATTAGAAATAACCTTTAGTCCTTGCTTTAATGGCCTAAGAACAAATATCAAAATTATGATATCTCCTAATCGTTGCACCCAAGATTGATCAAGATATGCCTTAGGTTTTGCTAGAAAAAGATAGAAAAGAATACTGTTTCTTTTCTTTTTGTGAGATGTAAATGATGGAGGCACAAGAGAGAATGAATTAGGGTTAGAATAAAAATCTGAATTTTTTCTCTTACACTTGCTTTCTCACGGCACCATTAGGTCTTTATGGGGAGATTTTTTCTCCTCAATATAACCACCCATTGACCGAAAAACAGAGTGTATCTGGACACTTTTGTTTTGGTTATCTTAGCTTCCAATATAATGTAATATATTATAATCGTCATTTGTCATGGACCGACATCACTATAATACATCATTAGTTATAAATATCCGTATATTTATAATTTGCCAATTAATTATAACGGTTTATGTTTAATTAGCTTACATTATATACAACAATTAAATATAACATTTTATATTCAATTTACGAATTACAGTTAATTCGTCTTAGCTAACTTTATTTAATCGTTATTAAATAATCTGTCATCATCACATTGACTAACCTTTTAGTCAAAAACATCGACTAACCTTTTAGTCATTTAATAAGGCACCAATATGATTATTTTCTCAAATAATCATATCTCTCAAACACATCCTTTAGGTGTGCCTTTTAGGGACCAGTTGATCACCGCCATCTGTATGACAATAACGTCAAACTTATCTAGGAAGCCAACCGTTATTGATAAACGTTAATCAACTGATTATAATACAAAGTATACCCTGTGAACCTATAGAGATTTATTTATGTTATTTCACTAACTGTGGAGGACACTAGCTCCAACAAGGTCACCTCTAGTGAAGATCATAAGATCATCAGCAAAAACCAGGTGAGTCAGACCCATTTTAGAACACTTAGGATGAAAAGAGACATCTTGAACCCGGCACATTTTCCTCAACCCTCTGGATAGAATTTCCATGCTAAGGATGAAGAGGCTAGGGGAAAGTGGATCACCTTGTCTTAGACCACCTCTGCCTTTGAAGAAACCAAAATTTGAACCATTAACTTTGATGGTAAACCAGGAGCCAGTGATACACCCCATAATCCAATTTATAAAGAGAGAGGGAAAGTTTAGGAATTGAAGCATGTCTTGAATGAAATCCCATTGCAAGGAGTCAAAAGTTTTGCTAATATCAACTTTGAGCATGGTCCCTTCGGGGACATCTGATAAAATTGGAACGATACAGAGAAGATTAGCATGGCCCCTGCGCAAGGATGACATGCATAAATCGAGAAATGGTCCAAATTTATGAATCTCCCACTGAACAATGAGGATTTTAGAGAGAGAAAGCTCAACCTTCTCTCTTGATTTTCTAGGGTTCTAATTGCAAATGGCAAGGCAAACCAGATCAAAAAAATCCCAAAAAAATACCAAAAGCAAAGCTAAATTACGTCTTTCATTCAATAATATTTCTGAGTTACATTTAGATATGTCTTCATTACCATCGACGTCTAAAGGACCGCAGTCTGGAGTGGCTAAAAAAACTAGAGGAATCAATGATATTGTTGGTATTCCGGTCCTGAATTTAGAAGAAATTGTGGAAGGAATTCAAGAGACTGAGGAAGATGGAGGAGGGGTATGGACAGAAGTAAGAGGTAAGCGTAATTCTACACCTTCTTCTATCTCTAATCCGCCTGAAATTGTTAAGGAAATTTTGCAATTAACAGTAGAGGATGTGGCCCAAGAGATTAAATATTGGGATTCTGCAGTTATTTGCTATGTTTTGGGGGCAAACCCACCATGGGATCTACTTAAAGGTTTTATTAAACGAATTTGGGGTGTATACAATTATGATAAGATTTCTTTTCTCCCTAATGGTGTCTTCTTAGTGAGATTTCCTACTATGGAGTGTAAGAATCTTGTGCTTCAACAAGGATTCCCAATGTTTGATAATAAACCTATGGTTGTTAAAGCCTGGACAGAGAATAGTAGTTTGCAGAAGGAGAATGTGAAATTGGTACCAACATGGGTTCGTTTGTGTGGGCTACCGCTTAAATTTTGGGGCAAATCTTGTCTGGAGAAGCTTGGTGGATTGATTGGCAAAGCTCAGAAATGTGATGTTAATACTGAGGAGCGGATTAGAATTGGTTATGCTCGAATTTTGGTGGAAGTTGAAGTAGGGCAAGAGTTTCCAGAGAACATTGTGTTTAAAGATGAGAAAGGAGTTGAGGTTACTATTCCAGTTGAATATGAATGGAAGCCGATTATTTGTGAGGAGTGTAAGGGACTTGGGCATACTAAGGCAGTTTGTAAGAAGAAGTTAGGGATGAGGATCCCTTCCAAGCCTGTTCAGGTATGGAAGCCAATCCTGAAACCTGCTCCAATTCCTACTGTGGTTCTCTCATCTCCTTCTTCTGTAGTAAATAGAACTTCACATGTTCAGAGAGTGAATGCCCCTCCTATGAGTATTCAGAGAATATCTAGGCAAGAATTTACTGAGGGAGAAAATTTGACCCCAGGAAGATCCTATGTGGCTGTGCTTAATTCTAAGCCATCTAATCAAGTGGCAGGGAGAATAGAAGTACCACCTGATATTAGTCATGAATAATATAGGGTGCTGGAATGTGAGAGGAATAAATGGTGCTCATAAGCAGTTAGATGTCAAGCACTTTCTTTATCAAAATAATATTGGCTTGTATGGGCTTGTGGAGACTAAAGTAAAAGCACATGATTTTGATAGAGTGCTGAATAATTTAGGAGGTCAGTGGAAGGGTATTAATAATAATAATTATCATCAAAGGGGAAGAGTTTGGTTAATTTGGAGTGCTCAATATTTCTTGGTCAATGTTGTTCATGTTTCAGCTCAGGATATTACTGCTGAGATAACTGATATTTTATCTGGTGACAACTTCTTATTTACTGTTGTTTATGGATTTAATGATGATATAGAAAGGAAGGAGCTATGGGTAGATCTTAAACATATTCATGATAATCATCTGGGGCCTTGGGGTATTTGTGGAGATTTTAATAGTGTGCTGCATTTTAATGAGAGAATAGGTAGTGAGGTTCAATGGGGAGATATTGCTGACTTTAGAGAGTGTGTGCAGCATTGTGATTTGGTTGATATTAAAGGTCAGGGAGCTTTCTATACTTGGAATAACAAGCAAGATCCTAGCTCTAGATCTTTCTCAAGAATTGATAGATTCTTAGTGAACAATGATTGGTTGAACTTATACCCTGAAGCTTATGTTAATTTCTTGCCTGAGGGTCTTTTTGATCATACTCTTATTGTTTGTTATAGGAGTTATGAGAGAATTTTGAAGAAAACTCATTTTAGGTACTATAATATATGGAGTTTGTCTCCTGATTTTAAGGGGATAGTTCAAAGAAGTTGGAGTCAGAGTATCTTTGGTAATGCTATGTTTAAATTGGTATTCAATTTGAAGAATCTTAAGAAATCTTTGAAAGTTCTGAATAAGAAGGGGTTCTCTGATGTGGAAAAATCAACAGGCATTGCTAAAGCTTTACTGGAAGATATTCAGAAGATGGTTCATAATAATCCTCATGATCATGAGCTGTTGAAGGCAGAGAGTGAAGCTGCTGAAGCTTATAGGCTCCAATGTAAGGTTCAGTTTAGTTTTCTTTGCCAAAAGGCTAAAAGGTTGATTGGCTTAAAGATGGTGATGACAATACCCACTTCTTTCACTCTCATATTAGGGCGAGACAAATTCATAATAGAGTTGTTAGTATAAAAGATATGAATGATATTGCTCAGACTAATCCCCAGGATGTTGAAACAGCTTTCCTCAATTACTATAATAGTCTCCTGGGAACCTCCCTTCCTACTATGGTTGTCCATGTGCCTACTGTTAGAGAGGGGGCTTTAATATCTGATGAGCATGCTAATATCTTGATGGCACCTGTGTCTGCTGATGAAATCAAGAGATGTATGTTTTGTATTGCTTCTAACAAATCTCCAGGTCCAGATGGCTACACTAGTCAATTTTTTAAGGAGTCTTGGGATGTGGTAGGAGTTGATGTTATTAATGCAGTTCAGAATTTCTTCCAGTCAGGTAAATTATTAAAACAGGTGAACACTACTATTCTTACTTTGATTCATAAGAAGGATAATCCTGATAGTGTGTTGGATTTTAGACCTATTGCTTGCTGTAATACGATTTATAAATGTTTGGCAAAGGTTCTTTGTAATAGATTGAGTCACATTCTTCCTGATATTGTTAGTCCTTGTCAAGGGGGATTTGTGAAAGGGAGGAACATTGTTGAAAACGTGCTTATTTGTCAAGACTTGGTGAGACTCTATAATAGGAAGTGTGCTTCCCCTAGATGTCTTATCAAAATTGATCTTAAGAAAGCCTATGATTCTGTGGAGTGGTCTTTCTTGCTTCAGATGCTTCAGGCTCTTCAGTTCCCAGGGAGATTCATTGATATGATAATGGCTTGTGTAACTTCTCCTACCTATTCTCTGGCCTTAAATGGGAATGTCTTTGGATTTTTTCCAGGTAAGAGGGGTTTAAGACAAGGGGATCCTTTGTCTCCTCTTCTCTTTACTCTTTGTATGGAGTATTTATCCAGAATTCTTCAGGTCATTTCTCATCAGGTTGGGTTCAAATATCATCCTTTATGTGGGCAGATTAAACTCAATCACTTATTATTTGCTGATGATTTGTTGATGTTTTGCAAAGGAAATAAGCACTCTATCATGTGGATCCTTAGAAGTTTTGCTACTTTTTCTGCCTCATCTGGATTGTGCTTGAATAAAACTAAGTCTGAAATCTATTTTAATGGTGTGACTAATGTCTGCATTGATAATATTCTACAAGTGTCTGGTTTTCAGAGGGGTTATCTTCCTTTCAAGTATCTGGGAATTCCTATTTCTTCAAAGAAGCTCTCAAAGAATGATGGGTTGAAGTTAACTGATAAAATTGTTGCTAGAATTAGAGGATGGGGTAACATAAAACTTTCTTACTCTGGTCGTCTGATTTTGGTGAATGCTGTCCTTACTTCACTCTATTCTTATTGGGCTCACATTTTTCTTATTCCTAATGGTATTATGAATAGAATCATTGCTATGTGTAGGAACTATTTGTGGGGAGGAAATGCAGAGTATAAAAAAGCTCCAAATGTTAGCTGGGATAACTGTTGCTACCCTAAGGCAGAAGGAGGACTTGGCATTAAAGAAGTGAAACAGTGGAACAGAGCTCTTTTAGGCAAATATGTGTGGTGGATAGCTTCTAAAAAGGATCATCTATGGGTAAAATGGGTTAGTAATGTCTACTTAAAAGGAGTACACTGGAAGGAGTATAGTGTTCCTCCTCACACTAGCTGGTCATGGAGGAAAATAAGTCATATTATGACTCAGTTTTATAGTGCTTATGTAGATGATATGTGGTTGGGTTCTGATAAACCTTATGCTGTCATGGATGGTTATTTTTGGTTGAGGCCAGGTAAGGATTGAGTGAGATGGAGGTATGTGTGCTGGAATCCTATGAATGTTCCTAAGACTAGTTTTATCTTCTGGGCTGCCATTCAGAATAGGTTGCTTACTAAGGATAGATTGAACAGAATGGGGATACTTGTGGACACTGCTTGTGATATATGTGGGAATGGACTGGAGACTATGAAGCATGTACTGTATGAATGCATTTACAGTGTGAAGTGTTGCCAAATCCTGCTGAGAAAGCTTGGGGTTTCATTCATTTTCAGTCAGTTGGTGGAGTGGCTGGATGCTGGTAGAGGAAGAACTAAGCTTCAAAGGAAGTACATTGGAGCTTGTCATGTTGCACTTATATACAAGATTTGGATGGTTCGAAATGAAGTGAGATTTAAGCATTGTATTAGACGTCCTGAGGATTTAGTACAACAAGTCATGGAGGAGATTAAAATTAGATTAGGCAAGATGAATGTGAGCAAGTTTTCTACTATGGAAGTTACTTGGCTACAACGTCTTAGATGATTCTTTTGTTGCATTTTAGTGTCTTATGTAATATTGTTAAACATTGTACCATTTGAGCTTTCAATATAACTTACCTTTTCCCAAAAAAAAAAAAAAAAAAAACTTTGAGCATGCATCTTGGTGAAAGATTTTTCCTCATATACCCTTTAAGAAGACCTTGGGTAAGCATAGTATTCTCATATAGACTCCTGTTCTTGATGAATGCAGCTTGCTCAATTCCAATCAATTTAGGAAGAACAGTTTGGATTCTATTAGTCAAAATCTTACTGATTGTTTTGTAGATAATGGAGCAGCAGGAGATAGGCCTAAAATCTTTAACAGATTGGACTATAGGCTTCTTGGGAATCAGGGAAATAACAGTGACATTCGCTTGTTTGGGCATAAAGCAAGAGCTAAAATAATCCTCAACAGCTTTGCAGAAGTCATTCCCTACAATGCCCCAGGAAGCCTTAAAGAAGCCAGCAGAGAACCCATCTAATCCAGTACTTTTATTAGAGCCCATTGAGAAGAGGGACTGCTTGATTTCATCCCTAGTAATGGGAGCTACCAAAGCAGAGAAATCCCCAGCCTCAACACAAGCTCCACTAATAGCATCAAAAGGAACCTTTTGGACAGGACAAGAAGTACCAAGGAGACCTTTGTAGAAATTAAGAAAAGCAGCCCCAACCTCCTGAGGACCATGATGAGGAACCCCATGAATGTCTTGAATGAAACCAATAATCTGACTTTGTTGCCTTTTCTTTATCTTAGCAAAGAAGAAGGAGGAACAGACATAATTATTTTTAATATCATGAAGCTTAGCCCTTTGACTAAGGATACTAACTTCAGCCTCTTTTAACCTGGTGAAAACAGCAGAAACCTCCCTTTCCTTAGAGATGAAAACTTCAGACAAAGGTTGCCTTTGGAGATCTTCAAAGCATTGGGTAAGTTCTTGCTTTTTCAGAGAAATTATGTGGCTAATATCAGAGTAGTGAGTAGTATGCAATCACTTAAGTTCTTTCCTAACCACCTTAAGTTTACCCATCAGCCTAAACATGGAGTTGCCTAAACATGGAGTTGCCTTAAGTTTACCTTAAGTGTTAAAATATAAAAAGTAAGACGTTATGGCAAAAAACATTTATATTCGTCATAAAAAAAAATTGGAAATATATTTTTTAAATGAAAAAAAAAAATGAATATAAATGAAGAGAAATCGAGTCAAAGTGTCGTCTCGAAAACTATTCAATACAAACTATGAAAATTATTATGAACTGGGGGAATATTCTATTAATGGCAACTATTATCAATATTATTAATAATACTATTCTTTTTATTATTTTATCAAGCTCAAAGCACAATATACAAGAAATTAGTGGTGAACCGAGAAACTATCAGGGTCCCACTCCTACTACTACTACTAGTACTATTGTTATTACTACTATTATTACTAATATTATTATTATTACTAATTATTATTGTTATTATAATGAATGTTATGACTATCAAAATCAATCAGATTAATATTAATACTACTATTACTATTTACTAATATTATTATTAAGACTAATGATAACAACTAATAATATTTATCATTATCATTTATTATTATTATTATTATTATTATTATTTTTTTTTTTATTATAAGATGCGCGCAGCTTTCATTAAAATAAAATGTAAAATTTACAAGAAGTTGGTGGGGAGCCGAGAGACAATCTGGGCCCCCACCCCCTTAGCTACAGCAAAGCTAAGCCTAGTAAAGATATAAGCGGCCACCCAAGCCCCTGTATCCTGAGATACCGAAAAACTTCTGGATCCGCTTAAGCAAGTCAACAGCATCCGAGCCCAGCTCCCCAAGCGAAGAGAAAGAGAAGGGTAGGAAACCATAGCCAGCTGTCGCGCATAAATCCCTATACTTAGCACATTTGCGATGAGCAGCATCAGCAACAACCCGTCCCGGCACAAAATCAGACATCCCAGTCTGAGTCAAGGGGGAAGACCCTGTCAAATCAACACACACATCACGCCCTCTGTCCCACGAATAAAGTAGCAAATCCGCAGGTCGAAGAGATCCGCCATGCCCGTCAACCAAACCGATATCAACCTCCTTGCCCGAAGAAATACCAGACCTATAGCATATGTCGAATAAGGTGTCACGAACGAGGTTATGCCGATGCTTAACTCCCACAGTACCAGTACAAGAAACAGCGTGGTCCCCATACAAATCATCAGCAAAAACCCGAGAGCAAGCAGGACAAGGCCTAGATACCGTGAATAACGGGACACCAAGGCGATACCCCAGCACACTACGGTAAGTCCTCCGGTTCATAGTCTGACCCAACCCAGAGATAGGAACCGCGCGCAACCAATCAGAAGCGTGGGCACCCTGCTGAGACTTCCATAACGCAAGCTGACGCGGTGTCAAAGAGAATACAGATTCCGCAGTAGCAGCAATCCTCGCAAAATATATATCTGCCAGTTTCTTCATAAGTTTAGGGGCAGCGATTTCACTAGGATCACGTAAAAAGGAAGAACCTGTAGTCTCAGAGAACACCCGCAAGGCATTGTCGAAAGTAGGACCAGAATCCACAATACCTGAAGACCGAAGTAGCTTAGCCTGCAAATCAGCAGACTGCAAACGGGACGCTAGGAAAGCATAATGAAAAACATCCCCGGCAGCATAAACACCGAGCCCACCCAGATGAAAAGGGAAAGTGGCAAGGCGCCACTGCCAATCCCCAAAACCAGGCCCAGACGCGGTGACAATACGTTCCAAGCTAGAACGAAGTGCTGCATCAAAACGAAGATGGACAGACCCAAAGATCTCCGGGGAACATGTACGGAGGGTAAAGTAGAGCTTAGATATACCCGTACAAGCTCTAAGCAGAAGCAACTCACATTGCGGGTCCTCAAGCCTAGCAACTAAATCCATCAGCTCGATGGTCTTAGTCACTCTCTTCGCCACAAGCTCACTGCCAAAACTAGAGCAATACTGACAGGCCCACCCAAAACAGAAACACCACGCAAAGGCCGAGCAATGGAAGGAGGGAAAACACCAGGGAATCGACTACGGGGATCCTCAGTAGGCCAAAAAACCTCAGTCTTAGCGACATTAAGATGGAGACCAAACTGAGGACCATCTGCCATAATCAAATCCAAAACCTTCCCCACCTCCAAAGTATCCCCAACAATGGTGCCATCATCCAAGTACCAAGCTTGCAAACTCAAATCAAAAGAATCCCGAATCTTGCACACCAAGGGATGCAAAACCAAAGCGAAAAGCAACGGTCCCAAAGGATCACCCTGCTGGACTCCCTGACAAGACCACAAAGAATGTTCCCCATAATATAGACGGGCAGGACTAGAGTAACAAAACTCCACCCAACGGGAAAGAATCGGGTAGCGACGACGAACTTCCAAAAGCATGGTTACACGATCAACAAGGTTGAAAGCATTCTGGAAGTCAACCAGCAACATAGAAAGCCCCACATCACCACCACGAGCCTCAATGAACCGATTCAAGGCATGTAAGACAGCCTCTCCTCCACCGGACACCCCAACCCCAAACTGAAGACCAGCAAAATAAGAACACAAAGAAGGACCAACCAAACAAGCACCTACCTTAGAAACAAGACGTCTCCAGACGGTGCCAACAGCAATAGGACGAACACCACCACCAGGTTTAACAAGCGGCGTGAGTGGAGCGCTGGCAATGTACTCACCAAGAGCTTGTGGACATCGGCCCTCAAGAAAAAGATTGACCACTCTAGAAATAGAAGCGATCAGATCATCAGAGATAGCCACAGCAGCGCCACTCAAGCAATCCATGAGGTGTTGGGCACGAAACCCATCCCTCCCACAAGAAGTGCCACGTGGGAAACTACAAATCATATCCAGAACCACAGCCGAAGAGGTAATAAGAGAAGGATGATCCACAGGCAAAGGAGGCAAGGAAGGTGATGGGGCGGCCGGGTGTTTGATGTGTGTTTTAAATACCGCAAGTGCACGGTCGTCATGGTAGCACTTGAGGGTCGATTTCCACGGAGAGCAAAGCGAGTACTAGTCGGTTTCAAGGGATGCTAGCTAAGTCGAAAGAAGGGGGAAATTTGAATTCAACTAATGATAACTAAATGCAATAATAAGATGTAGACTAAAATGCAAACTAAACAAGTAAGCTATGGAAAACACGGGATTAAATCAAGACTAAGGTAACTAGGATCCGATCAAGTCTTAGTTCATGGGTTGCAACGGTGGGTGATCTATCAACAAGTGGTGGAATGTGGGTTCAAGTGGGACAATGTTATCTACACTAACTACCTAACCCTCCCGAGTATAGGTAGCCTCTAGGGTCGATAAAGGGTCCCACTCCCATGGATAACCCCTACACGAGTCCAAGGCATTTCGGGTCAACATTTAGGTCCCAACTAGGGTCTTTCCCACTCCCGCGGATGAAATCCCCTAGCCAAAAGGTAGAGTCTCTTTAAGGGATCTCGCTCCCGCGAATGACCCACCTAGAGTCGATCCCCAAATCTACCCAAGCCCCACTACCGTAAGCCCAACTCCCGTCGATAGCCTAAGTAGCCCCTAAGTCGGCCCAACTCCCGTTGATAGCCTCTAAGGGTTGAACAAGGGTCAAATAAGGGGTCAATACAAAACAACCTCAACCAAAAACAATCACCCATAAACCACTACTTGCTAATATAACCAATCACCAATCAAAACCCATTATTAGACTTAATCGGACCCTAGAAAGGGTCACTACTCACTAAGCATAACTAGTCTAACATAAAACACAATAATAATTATTCTAAACATAAGACTAAACATGAAAATGTATAAAGATTTAAACTTTAAACTAATCTATTACTAAACTAAAAGAACAAACAACAATAAATGAAAAATAACAATAACAAAGAGAGATAAGAAATTCAATACCAAACTTTGAATGAGATTGATATAAATATGGTAGAGTTAGTCTTATAACCTAAAAAGATATGAACTTGACTATAATTAATCTACTCTAAACTAAATTAATTGAGTAATATTTGAGAGAAAACTATCTATAAACCCTAAAAATCTGAAAAAATGGAGGCTCCCCCTAATTTTTGGGGTTTCTTCTATTTTTATGGGAGAGTAAGTAAGGGTAGTCTTGTAAATTTGGGTCCAAGTTTTGAGATAAGACAAAATAAAGAAATAAAATAATACAAAAAGCAACTCCAAGGTCTTCTTCAGCCAATGTTCACGTGACAAAAACAATGACCAAAGACAATGGTCAAATTAATGACCAATCTTAAACTTCAAAAGCTTTCATTCGTAAATTGCACGGTGGCTTTCATTTCGCACGGCACATGTAAGAAGCGCACGGTCAGTTCCGCACGGTGGGACCTGTCCTGCATTAGTTGCGCACGGCAATGTTGAGTTGCTGCTCCTTGGTTGCCGATTCCGGTGCCGCGACGAGGTCTCGAACTGAATTAATGGAGGTAGTTGTGATTGGGTTTGACTTGGTGGTGCTTTACGCTCTTGCTTCCCATGTCGGGTTTTCGGGTTTGATTGGTAGTTATGGTGGTATATAAAGGATGGATGAATTATTGGTTAATGATGGGTCAAATGAAAATGGTGGATGAAAATGGTGATTACACTGGAGCTTGGCTATTTTAGCATGGTGAATTGAAGAATAGGGCAATGGGGTATGGAGGTGGAAATAACGAAGGTAGCACGTAGCAGGGGTTTGATTTGGAGTTTGTTCCATTAGCTAATTTGTCAACTCAACCCCCTTTGTACACTATAATTCCATCCCATTTTCATCTTTCCGATTTGATCTTGACCCGTCTTGTCACTCGTTTTTCCGCTCATCTTGATACCTGTAAAATGAAATAACCAAAGCAGTACCAAAATCCCGGGAACTAATATATATTGACACATTTTAATATAAAACTACTACTATTCTATTTTATTACGATATGAGCGAATAATAGAAAAATCGAGTAACTAATTAGACTAAATAAGAGATAAAATGTAGGGTAAAATCGAGTAAAATATTATGTTATCAAATCTCCCCACACTTATCTCTTACTCGTCCTCGAGTAAGCACGTAACTAAGTCTAACGAAGTGGCATATAAATATAACCCATAAAAAGCGATTCCAAAAATGTAAATCAACCAACAATTAAAGAACACAATTAATCATTTGGCCAATTCATTTCAAAACTTACTACCTCTCTAATCAAAGTAGTGACCTTTGACCTTTTTCAAAGTCGGAGGGACCAAACCTTTGTTCAAAAGTCAAGGTTCTAAAATCCGACTATTGTTAAAATATAACACCGAAACACTTCTTAAATTGCATAGTCACATTGTACATCTTTTAAATTCCTTCCCAATTAGGCTAGAGGTGCAAAATGGAAACGGAGTGAAAGACTCTCATGATGATATCTCCCAAAGAAGGTTATGTTTCGCCCCCCAAAGGGAAGACAGGCAAGGATCGTCCTACTCTAACTAGGCGACAAGGGAAACAAATTTTATTTGTAATTGAATAAGATAAGTAAACGATAGTTGAGACCCTTTTTTTTTCTTTTGTTTCATCACTTTTTTGGATTTTCTTTTCTTTTCTCCTTTTTTCCCTTTTTTTTTTTTTTTAGAAATATCGATATTCTTTTTTTTCTGTTTTTTTTTTTGACATAAGGAGAATTTTATTCGGAAATATAACTTGAAACTCAAAAGTTGACATTCTTGAGAACCATGTATTATTGCCATAAGAGATAATAAATAACTCTTCTTTTTCGTTTCATTTTTTTCTTTTTTTTTTTTTTTTGGATTTTTCATTTTTGTGGGTATTATTGAAGAAATGTCGCCTAATCAAAATAGTCACCTAAACAAAGTTGACAAGGGAGTATCACATCACGAGAGGGTGACAAAATGGTCAAGTGAACACACCTCAAGCGAAACAAGGAAGAAGGTTAATCGATTCACAATATTAAAATGCAACTTTAAGTGTTTCCATATTATTCTTATTACTTAAGTCGAAAACTAAAAAAATGACTAAATCACAAAGGAATGCCAAAATCATTTGAAAATTCTAGGAAAAAGAAACACAAGTATACCTAGACATGTTACTACTAAGTCAAAAAATATAAACCACACTATAACAACACATAACCACAATATTAAGACACCACCAAATGTATCAACACTCCAACTTCACAACACTTATTCACAAGATCACACCATTAATATCCACACATCCAACAACTTCATCAACCCAACAACAATAAACCTCCCCACACTTAAACTTGACATTGTCCCCAATGTCTAAGCAAAAGGGAAGGAAAAAAAAGAGAAGGTGGGTAAACAATATTACTGTTTCAAGCATGATCTTAGGTCATTCCACTAGGTGAAGTAACCTTTAATCTTCTACTTCAACTCACCACCTTCTTGTTGGTTTTGAAGCGCACAAAAATAGGTACCTACAAACATTTAAACAAAACAAAGCACAAACAAGCAAACAAATATATACACTCAAACATATCATGCAAACCGGCTACTTAAAAATCCGGTCAACGATCTCATTAGCTTGTCATAAGAAGTGGACCAATCCTCAAAGAAGTGATCATAATGAAGTAAACAAGAATATCCACAACACCAAGAGATAAGAGGAATAATGAATGGTTTATGGTAAGGGATATGACCAACAACTGTCTCAAATTTACACCAAAACTTATCACTTGGGTTAAATCTAGGCAAGGGTAGCTCAAAATCTCCCAACTCATCGATGTAATCCTTGTCAATTACACCCTCACTCGTTTTCACCAAGTAACCCTCAAGTAACAAGCTCAAAACCAATTCAATTCCATTAAAAGAAAATTCCAAATCCTCTTCAATCATGGACTCGTAACATGGGGTAAGGAAATCATCAAGGAGAAGACTATCAATGGGTATAAGAGAATCGTCCTTAATAAAATGGATAGTCTCAAAATTTTCTTCAAGAAATCTATCAAAAATGGGTTCTCCTAAAGAAACAACATCGTCATCATCCCATTTAACCTCAAGGCTATCATCAAAGATGTTTGTACTCTCTCTTTCCCAATAATCATTAAAAATGTAATTCTCCTCAAAATATTCTTCCCTTTGTTCCTTCTCGCCATCCATAACATCACACTCAAATGCAAGAGCCTCATTTTTCCCATCACTCTCAATTTCCATCGACTCAAAATCTACCTCAAAAAACACACTCTCGAACTCACATATCCCAAATGTCTCAACCTCGTTCAACTCACAATTATCATGAAACAACATAGCCTCAAACTGACACTCATCAATTGAAACCACAACATTTATATCATGAGGTGAACTAGAATCATCTAGGCTAGGGAAGACATGGTCAAGTGGGTGAGTAAGGATATGTGACTCATTCTCACTCCAAGAGGTATTTTCGTCACTAAGTGAATCATCATCTTCCAACAAGGGAATACATAAAGTACCCACATAATGCTTTAAGGAAAGAGGTTCATTAAGCACAATCACATCATCAAGAATAGACATGTTAGGATCATGAACAAGCACACAAGAATCTATATGATGACAATTATCATGAAACATGTTATCATTCTCTAATAAAGGCATGGAAAGTTCATTCGCATCATGCTCCAAGGAAAGAGTGTCATTAAGCACAACCTCATTATCAAGAGATGAATCATTAACAATCACATTAGACTCCACATAATCATCATGATTAACCTCAAAATTAGTACAAGAGATATCATCAACCATACAAGAGTCAAAGCAATTGTAATAATCATCATCAAAGACATACACATTTCCTCCAATAGAAGAAAATTCATGCACAACATGTTTCAAAGAAGGAGGCACAACATGGGCAACCACATTATCAAGAGAAGGCACATTAACATTAGGAACAAACTCACAAGACTCAACAAAATCATAATCATCATTATCACTCAAGACATAACCATTGGACTTCTCAAAGTTTTCAAATTTCATAGAAGTATGAGCAACATTGTTGACGTAATGATTTGTTGTTTCACTGAATTGTTTCATCATGATCTCAAGGTTGGATTTAGGAGGTGGGGTATTCAAATCCCATGCACATGTTTCATTAGCCAACCTTCTAAAAACTTCCCAATTTTCCAAATAATTTGTCTCACAAAATTGACCACAACATATAGAATCGACCATGGCCCAAGTTTCTTGATTCATGCCATAATACACAACAAGGCAAAGTTCCCCATGTTTCAAAACAAAAAGCAAATTGAGCAACATGTTCACCAAGTCTATCAAAATATCTATAAAAAGGCTCATGCTCAAATTGTGGAAAATGAAAACTAGCCATCATCACAAGCAACAAGTAGTGCAACACACAAACAACAAGTTTCAAGTAACATGTAACAAAAATACGTAGTCTAACAAACCTAAGAACAAACTAATATCGCAATTGCTCCCCGGCAACGGCGCCAAAAACTTGATGTGGTTTTAAATACCGCAAGTGCACGGTCGTCATGGTAGCACTTGAGGGTCGATTTCCACGGAGAGCAAAGCGAGTACTAGTCGGTTTCAAGGGATGCTAGCTAAGTCGAAAGAAGGGGGAAATTTGAATTCAACTAATGATAACTAAATGCAATAATAAGATGTAGACTAAAATGCAAACTAAACAAGTAAGCTATGGAAAACACGGGATTAAATCAAGACTAAGGTAACTAGGATCCGATCAAGTCTTAGTTCATGGGTTGCAACGGTGGGTGATCTATCAACAAGTGGTGGAATGTGGGTTCAAGTGGGACAATGTTATCTACACTAACTACCGAACCCTCCCGACTATAGGTAGCCTCTAGGGTCGATAAAGGGTCCCACTCCCATGGATAACCCCTACACGAGTCCAAGGCATTTCGGGTCAACATTTAGGTCCCAACTAGGGTCTTTCCCACTCCCGCGGATGAAATCCCCTAGCCAAAAGGTAGAGTCTCTTTAAGGGGTCTCGCTCCCGCGAATGACCCACCTAGAGTCGATCCCCAAATCTACCCAAGCCCCACTACCGTAAGCCCAACTCCCGTCGATAGCCTAAGTAGCCCCTAAGTCGGCCCAACTCCCGTTGATAGCCTCTAAGGGTTGAACAAGGGTCAAATAAGGGGTCAATACAAAACAACCTCAACCAAAAACAATCACCCATAAACCACTACTTGCTAATTTAACCAATCATCAATCAAAACCCATTAGTAGACTTAATCGGACCCTAGAAAGGGTCACTACTCACTAAGCATAACTAGTCTAACATAAAACACAATAATAATTATTCTAAACATAAGACTAAACATGAAAATGTATAAAGATTTAAACTTTAAACTAATCTATTACTAAACTAAAAGAACAAACAACAATAAATGAAAAATAACAATAACAAAGAGAGATAAGAAATTCAATACCAAACTTTGAATGAGATTGATATAAATATGGTAGAGTTAGTCTTGTAACCCAAAAAGATATGAACTTGACTATAATTAATCTACTCTAAACTAAATTAATTGAGTAATATTTGAGAGAAAACTATCTATAAACCCTAAAAATCTGAAAAAATGGAGGCTCCCCCTAATTTTTGGGGTTTCTTCTATTTATATGGGAGAGTAAGTAAGGGTAGTCTTGTAAATTTGGGTCCAAGTTTTGAGATAAGACAAAATAAAGAAATAAAATAATACAAAAAGCAACTCCAAGGTCTTCTTCAGCCAATGTTCACGTGACAAAAACAATGACCAAAGACAATGGTCAAATTAATGACCAATCTTAAACTTCAAAAGCTTTCATTCGTAAATTGCACGGTGGCTTTCATTTCGCACGGCACATGTAAGAAGCGCACGGTCAGTTCCGCACGGTGGGACCTGTCCTGCATTAGTTGCGCACGGCAATGTTGAGTTGCTGCTCCTTGGTTGCCGATTCCGGTGCCGCGACGAGGTCTCGAACTGTTAAATTTCATAATCGGGCCTGGGTCCAACCCGTACGGAGGAGAGAGAGTCCACTTTATAAATCCAATGGGGTTCCACTCTAAAACCAATTGCCAATAGAGGGAGTAACCCATTGCCTTATAAGGTGGTAAACTCTCCCCTCCTTTATCAATGTGGGATTACACTCACATGTGGGAAATCGGGTTTCTTCACACTCCCCCTCACATGTGAGCCCACTTTTAATCAGACTGGGGGGCTTTCAAGCCTCTCTTCCAGTCGTCAAGCAAACCGTGTTATTATTCAACGGTTGCGTTTTTCTTAGCCCAATTATTTTTCTTTTTTTTTTTTCTTTTATGCCCAAGTCTTTTACCATGGGCTCTGATACCATGTTAAATTTCATAATCGGGCCTGGGTCCAACCCGTACGGAGGAGAGAGAGTCCACTTTATAAATCCAATGGGGTTCCACTCTAAAACCAATTGGCAATAGAGGGAGTAGCCCATTGCCTTATAAGGTGGTAAACTCTCCCCTCCTTTATCAATGTGGGATTACACTCACATGTGGGAAATCGGGTTTCTTCACGAACTGAATTAATGGAGGTAGTTGTGATTGGGTTTGACTTGGTGGTGCTTTACGCTCTTGCTTCCCATGTCGGGTTTTCGGGTTTGATTGGTAGTTATGGTGGTATATAAAGGATGGATGAATTATTGGTTAATGATGGGTCAAATGAAAATGGTGGATGAAAATGGTGATTACACTGGAGCTTGGCTATTTTAGCATGGTGAATTGAAGAATAGGGCAATGGGGTATGGAGGTGGAAATAACGAAGGTAGCACGTAGCAGGGGTTTGATTTGGAGTTTGTTCCATTAGCTAATTTGTCAACTCAACCCCCTTTGTACACTATAATTCCATCCCATTTTCATCTTTCCGATTTGATCTTGACCCGTCTTGTCACTCGTTTTTCCGCTCATCTTGATACCTGTAAAATGAAATAACCAAAGCAGTACCAAAATCCCGGGAACTAATATATATTGACACATTTTAATATAAAACTACTACTATTCTATTTTATTACGATATGAGCGAATAATAGAAAAATCGAGTAACTAATTAGACTAAATAAGAGATAAAATGTAGGGTAAAATCGAGTAAAATATTATGTTATCAAATCTCCCCACACTTATCTCTTACTCGTCCTCGAGTAAGCACGTAACTAAGTCTAACGAAGTGGCATATAAATATAACCCATAAAAAGCGATTCCAAAAATGTAAATCAACCAACAATTAAAGAACACAATTAATCATTTGGCCAATTCATTTCAAAACTTACTACCTCGCTAATCAAAGTAGTGACCTTTGACCTTTTTCAAAGTCGGAGGGAGCAAACTTTTGTTCAAAAGTCAAGGTTCTAAAATCCGACTATTGTTAAAATATAACACCGAAACACTTCTTAAATTGCATAGTCACATTGTACATCTTTTAAATTCCTTCCCAATTAGGCTAGAGGTGCAAAATGGAAACGGAGTGAAAGACTCTCATGATGATATCTCCCAAAGAAGGTTATGTTTCGCCCCCCAAAGGGAAGAGAGGCAAGGATCGTCCTACTCTAACTAGGCGACAAGGGAAACAAATTTTATTTGTAATTGAATAAGATAAGTAAACGATAGTTGAGACCCTTTTTTTTTCTTTTCTTTCATCACTTTTTTGGATTTTCTTTTCTTTTCTCCTTTTTTCCCTTTTTTTTTTTTTTTTAGAAATATCGATATTCTTTTTTTTCTTTTTTTTTTTTTGACATAAGGAGAATTTTATTCGGAAATATAACTTGAAACTCAAAAGTTGACATTCTTGAGAACCGTGTATTATTGCCATAAGAGATAATAAACAACTCTTCTTTTTCGTTTCATTTTTTTCTTTTTCTTTTTTTTTTTGGATTTTTCATTTTTGTGGGTATTATTGAAGAAATGTCGCCTAATCAAAATAGTCACCTAAACAAAGTTGACAAGGGAGTATCACATCACGAGAGGTGGACAAAATGGTCAAGTGAACACACCTCAAGCGAAACAAGGAAGAAGGTTAATCGATTCACAATATTAAAATGCAACTTTAAGTGTTTCCATATTATTCTTATTACTTAAGTCAAAAACTAGAAAAATGACTAAATCACAAAGGAATGCCAAAATCATTTGAAAATTCTAGGAAAAAGAAACACAAGTATACCTAGACATGTTACTACTAAGTCAAAAAATATAAACCACACTATAACAACACATAACCACAATATTAAGACACCACCAAATGTATCAACACTCCAACTTCACAACACTTATTCACAAGATCACACCATTAATATTCACACATCCAACAACTTCATCAACCCAACAACAATAAACCTCCCCACACTTAAACTTGACATTGTCCCCAATGTCTAAGCAAAAGGGAAGGAAAAAAAAGAGAAGGTGGGTAAACAATATTACTGTTTCAAGCATGATCTTAGGTCATTCCACTAGGTGAAGTAACCTTTAATCTTCTACTTCAACTCACCACCTTCTTGTTGGTTTTGAAGCGCACAAAAATAGGTACCTACAAACATTTAAACAAAACAAAGCACAAACAAGCAAACAAATATATACACTCAAACATATCATGCAAACCGGCTACTTAAAAATCCGGTCAACGATCTCATTAGCTTGTCATAAGAAGTGGACCAATCCTCAAAGAAGTGATCATAATGAAGTAAACAAGAATATCCACAACACCAAGAGATAAGAGGAATAATGAATGGTTTATGGTAAGGGATATGACCAACAACTGTCTCAAATTTACACCAAAACTTATCACTTGGGTTAAATCTAGGCAAGGGTAGCTCAAAATCTCCCAACTCATCGATGTAATCCTTGTCAATTACACCCTCACTCGTTTTCACCAAGTAACCCTCAAGTAACAAGCTCAAAACCAATTCAATTCCATTAAAAGAAAATTCCAAATCCTCTTCAATCATTGACTCGTAACATGGGGTAAGGAAATCATCAAGGAGAAGACTATCAATGGGTATAAGAGAATCGTCCTTAATAAAATGGATAGTCTCAAAATTTTCTTCAAGAAATCTCTCAAAAATGGGTTCTCCTAAAGAAACAACATCGTCATCATCCCATTTAACCTCAAGGCTATCATCAAAGATGTTTGTACTCTCTCTTTCCCAATAATCATTAAAAATGTCATTCTCCTCAAAATATTCTTCCCTTTGTTCCTTCTCGCCATCCATAACATCACACTCAAATGCAAGAGCCTCATTTTTCCCATCACTCTCAATTTCCATCGACTCAAAATCTACCTCAAAAAACACACTCTCGAACTCACATATCCCAAATGTCTCAACCTCGTTCAACTCACAATTATCATGAAACAACATAGCCTCAAACTGACACTCATCAATTGAAACCACAACATTTATATCATGAGGTGAACTAGAATCATCTAGGCTAGGGAAGACATGGTCAAGTGGGTGAGTAAGGATATGTGACTCATTCTCACTCCAAGAGGTATTTTCGTCACTAAGTGAATCATCATCTTCCAACAAGGGAATACATAAAGTACCCACATAATGCTTCAAGGAAAGAGGTTCATTAAGCACAATCACATCATCAAGAATAGACATGTTAGGATCATGAACAAGCACACAAGAATCTATATGATGACAATTATCATGAAACATGTTATCATTCTCTAATAAAGGCATGGAAAGTTCATTCGCATCATGCTCCAAGGAAAGAGTGTCATTAAGCACAACCTCATTATCAAGAGATGAATCATTAACAATCACATTAGACTCCACATAATCATCATGATTAACCTCAAAATTAGTACAAGAGATATCATCAACCATACAAGAGTCAAAGCAATTGTAATAATCATCATCAAAGACATACACATTTCCTCCAATAGAAGAAAATTCATGCACAACATGTTTCAAAGAAGGAGGCACAACATGGGCAACCACATTATCAAGAGAAGGCACATTAACATTAGGAACAAACTCACAAGACTCAACAAAATCATAATCATCATTATCACTCAAGACATAACCATTGGACTTCTCAAAGTTTTCAAATTTCATAGAAGTATGAGCAACATTGTTGACGTAATGATTTGTTGTTTCACTGAATTGTTTCATCATGATCTCAAGGTTGGATTTAGGAGGTGGGGTATTCAAATCCCATGCACATGTTTCATTAGCCAACCTTCTAAAAACTTCCCAATTTTCCAAATAATTTGTCTCACAAAATTGACCACAACATATAGAATCGACCATGGCCCAAGTTTCTTGATTCATGCCATAATACACAACAAGGCAAAGTTCCCCATGTTTCAAAACAAAAAGCAAATTGAGCAACATGTTCACCAAGTCTATCAAAATATCTATAAAAAGGCTCATGCTCAAATTGTGGAAAATGAAAACTAGCCATCATCACAAGCAACAAGTAGTGCAACACACAAACAACAAGTTTCAAGTAACATGTAACAAAAATACGTAGTCTAACAAACCTAAGAACAAACTAATATCGCAATTGCTCCCCGGCAACGGCGCCAAAAACTTGATGTGGTTTTAAATACCGCAAGTGCACGGTCGTCATGGTAGCACTTGAGGGTCGATTTCCACGGAGAGCAAAGCGAGTACTAGTCGGTTTCAAGGGATGCTAGCTAAGTCGAAAGAAGGGGGAAATTTGAATTCAACTAATGATAACTAAATGCAATAATAAGATGTAGACTAAAATGCAAACTAAACAAGTAAGCTATGGAAAACACGGGATTAAATCAAGACTAAGGTAACTAGGATCCGATCAAGTCTTAGTTCATGGGTTGCAACGGTGGGTGATCTATCAACAAGTGGTGGAATGTGGGTTCAAGTGGGACAATGTTATCTACACTAACTACCGAACCCTCCCGACTATAGGTAGCCTCTAGGGTCGATAAAGGGTCCCACTCCCATGGATAACCCCTACACGAGTCCAAGGCATTTCGGGTCAACATTTAGGTCCCAACTAGGGTCTTTCCCACTCCCGCGGATGAAATCCCCTAGCCAAAAGGTAGAGTCTCTTTAAGGGGTCTCGCTCCCGCGAATGACCCACCTAGAGTCGATCCCCAAATCTACCCAAGCCCCACTACCGTAAGCCCAACTCCCGTCGATAGCCTAAGTAGCCCCTAAGTCGGCCCAACTCCCGTTGATAGCCTCTAAGGGTTGAACAAGGGTCAAATAAGGGGTCAATACAAAACAACCTCAACCAAAAACAATCACCCATAAACCACTACTTGCTAATTTAACCAATCACCAATCAAAACCCATTATTAGACTTAATCGGACCCTAGAAAGGGTCACTACTCACTAAGCATAACTAGTCTAACATAAAACACAATAATAATTATTCTAAACATAAGACTAAACATGAAAATGTATAAAGATTTAAACTTTAAACTAATCTATTACTAAACTAAAAGAACAAACAACAATAAATGAAAAATAACAATAACAAAGAGAGATAAGAAATTCAATACCAAACTTTGAATGAGATTGATATAAATATGGTAGAGTTAGTCTTGTAACCCAAAAAGATATGAACTTGACTATAATTAATCTACTCTAAACTAAATTAATTGAGTAATATTTGAGAGAAAACTATCTATAAACCCTAAAAATCTGAAAAAATGGAGGCTCCCCCTAATTTTTGGGGTTTCTTCTATTTATATGGGAGAGTAAGTAAGGGTAGTCTTGTAAATTTGGGTCCAAGTTTTGAGATAAGACAAAATAAAGAAATAAAATAATACAAAAAGCAACTCCAAGGTCTTCTTCAGCCAATGTTCACGTGACAAAAACAATGACCAAAGACAATGGTCAAATTAATGACCAATCTTAAACTTCAAAAGCTTTCATTCGTAAATTGCACGGTGGCTTTCATTTCGCACGGCACATGTAAGAAGCGCACGGTCAGTTCCGCACGGTGGGACCTGTCCTGCATTAGTTGCGCACGGCAATGTTGAGTTGCTGCTCCTTGGTTGCCGATTCCGGTGCCGCGACGAGGTCTCCAACTGAATTAATGGAGGTAGTTGTGATTGGGTTTGACTTGGTGGGTCTTTATGCTCTTGCTTCCCATGTCGGGTTTTCGGGTTTGATTGGTAGTTATGGTGGTATATAAAGGATGGATGAATTATTGGTTAATGATGGGTCAAATGAAAATGGTGGATGAAAATGGTGATTACACTGGAGCTTGGCTATTTTAGCATGGTGAATTGAAGAATAGGGCAATGGGGTATGGAGGTGGAAATAACGAAGGTAGCACGTAGCAGGGGTTTGATTTGGAGTTTGTTCCATTAGCTAATTTGTCAACTCAACCCCCTTTGTACACTATAATTCCATCCCATTTTCATCTCTCCGATTTGATCTTGACCCGTCTTGTCACTTGTTTTTCCGCTCATCTTGATACCTGTAAAATGAAATAACCAAAGCAGTACCAAAATCCCGGGAACTAATATATATTGACACATTTTAATATAAAACTACTACTATTCTATTTTATTATGATATGAGCGAATAATAGAAAAATCGAGTAACTAATTAGACTAAATAAGAGATAAAATGTAGGGTAAAATCGAGTAAAATATTATGTTATCAGTGTTTCTCTCGCAAAGCCCCAAGAGTGGCATCAGAGTAGGGGGCTACGCCAGAGGAAGAAAGCACCCTAACAGCAGCAGTATAGTGGCCATCACAAATCTTCCGCCGACATTGACGAAGGAGGAACCTCAGCGAAACACTCCTGCAAAAGCTGCAAACCCCCTCCAGGTACCCCCCAAGCAAGAAGAGCCCTGGTAATACTCTCCTCCTGACGCTGTCGCCTAACAGCAGTCCTACACTCAAGATTACTCCTAGGAACGAAGGTCTTAAGCAGACAAAGAGGCAACACAAGCAAATGAACCCAGCAGGAGAGGTCACCAGAGGAGTCAGCCACATCATCCAAGACCCCCTTCAAAACCCGAGCAAACCCAAGACGACACTTAGGGGGAATAGATTTCACGGTGCGGAGACCCAAAGAAAATAAACGATCAAGCGAAGAAACAGACCACTGAGCAAACTCCACCCCACTATCAGATGAAAGAACCGAGTGAGACGGAGCCGGAGGTCTAGGGATACCATGAATAATAAAGTTAACGAAACCATCCCCACAATCCGGAGGCGCAACAATATCACCACGACTATGCCGACACCTAGAGCGAAAAGTATGAGTTTTAAAACACTCCCCACACAACCAAAGCCCCATCCGCTTCAAAGTAATCTCGGCATTAGAGAAAACGGTCAGACTATCAGTAAGAGTTTGACGCGTCAGACCCATAGCACCATCAAGACAATGACGGTCCTGAAAATGCTTTTGCCACGCGGCCTTAGTAAGGCCCTTACCACGACCATCCGGACACTCATGAAGACTCGAAAAAGGACAACGAAATCGTACCAAAATAGGCATGATAAAGAAAAAGAAAAAGAAAATAAAACCTAAAAAAGGATGAGAAATCCTAACAACGTAACACAACCCCCATGCACGGCCACGGCTCACCTAAAGCCCATGACCAGCCACCACCGTGACCACCAACACCGGCCACAACCCAGCATCACCAGAGGAAACCAAGGCAGCAACTACCGGGCGAGCACCGCCCCACCACCCACCAATGGAAAAACGCACTAAACAAAGGAAAAATGAAAAAAACAAAAAACACAAAAAACAAAACCAACCCTAAAGGCGACGGCAGAAGACCAGTCCAATCAACGACGGCGCCTCTCCGATATCGACTCCCCCCACAAACACCCCACACGCAAGCAAGGAAAAGGAGCAACGCGAAAACACCGCCGCCGATGTTCGAAAACAGAAAATCCAGCAACGCCTTGAACGTAACCACAAACGCATTAAAAAAAAAAAAAAACCACAAACAAACCCACCCTGGCCGGCGACGTGAGGTCTAGGTGGCCGGATGGATAAGGTGGCCCGCGCGGCGGTGGCTGCTACAGGTTTCTGCGTACGAAAGAAAAAACAAACGCAGAACACTTCTTCCTCTCCTCTCCCGCCCACTCTAACCGTCAACCACCAATGACAACACCACGGCCGACGACAAGAGATGGCCTGGCCGGGAATGGCGGTTGGTGAGGCAGCAAACGGTGGTGAGGCAGCAGCCCCAAGCCAAAGAACCCTAGTGCCCTAATTCGCAAATCGCAAATCGCACGCCCCTCCTCTCTCACTCACAAGCCCTATTATTATTATTATTATTATTATTATTATTTTTTTTTTTTTTTATTATTATTATGCGCGCAGCTTTCATTAGTATAAAATGAAAAGTTTACAAGAAATTGGTGGGGAGCCGAGAGACAATCTGGGCCCCCATCCCCTTAGCTATAGCAAAGCTAATCCTAGTAAAGATATAAGCGGCCACCCGAGCCCCAACATCCTGAGATACCGAGAACTTCTGGATACGCTTGAGCAAGTCAATAGCGTCCGAGCCCAACTCCCCAAGTGAAGAAAAAGAGAAGGGTAGGAAACCATATCCAGCAGCCGTGCACAAATCCCTATCATTATTATTATTATTATTATTATTATTATTATTATTATTATTATTATTATTATTATTATTATTATTATTATTATTATTATTATTATTATTATTATTATTATTATTATTATCATTATTATTATTATTATTATCATTATTATTATTATTATTATGCGCGCAACTTTCATTAAAATAAAATGTAAGTTTACAAGAAGTTGGTGGGGAGCCGAGAGACAATCTGGGCCCCCACCCCCTTAGCTATAGAAAAACTAAGTCTAGTGAAGATATAAGCGGCCACCCGAGCCTCGCATCCTGAGATACCGAGAATTTCTGGATCCGCTTGAGCAAGTCAATAGCGTCCGAGCCCAACTCCCCAAGTGAAGAAAAAGAGAAGGGTAGGAAACCATATCCAGCAGCCGTGCACAAATCCCTATACTTAGCATACTTGCGCTGAGCAGCATCAGCGACAACCCGTCCCGGCACAAAATCGGCCAACCCAGTCTGCGTCAAGGGGGAAGACCCTGTCAAATCAACACACATATCACGCCCTCTTTCCCAGGAATAAAGCAGCAAATCCGCAGGACGAAGAGATCCGCCGTGTCCGTCAAGTAAACCGATATCCACCTCCCTGCCGGAAGAAATACCAGACCTATAACAAATGTCGAATAAGGTGTCACGAACAAGGTTATGCCGATGCTTGACCCCCACAGTGCCAGTACAAGAGACAGCGTGGTCCCCATAAATATCATCAGCAAAAACCCGAGAGCAAGCGGGACAAGGCCTAGATACCACGAATAAAGGAACACCCAGACGATATCCCAGCACACTACGGTAAGTCCTCCCGTTCATAGTCTGACCCAGCCCAGAGATAGGAACCGCACGCAACCAATCAGAGGAGTGGGCACCACGCTGGGACTTCCACAATGCAAGCTGACGCGGTGTCAAAGAGTAAACAGATTCTGCAGTAGCAGCAATCCTTGCAAAATATATATCTGCCAATTTTTTCATAAGTTTTGGGGCAGCGATTTCACTAGGATCACGTAAGAAAGTAGAACCTGTAGTCTCTGAAAACACCCGCAAGGCATCATCAAAAGTAGGACCAGCATCCACAATACCAGAAGGCCGTAGTAGCTTAGCCTGCAAATCGGCAGACTGCAAACGGGACGCCAGAAAAGCATAGTGCAAAACATCCCCGGCAGCATAAATACCTAGCCCAACAAGATGAAAAGGGAAAGTGGCATGGCGCCACTGCCAATCCCCGAAACCAGGCCCAGACGCGGTGACAATGCGTTCAAGCTAGAACGAAGTTGTGACAACCCTCGCGATTGCGGAAATATAAAACATACAAGCATGTGAAATAATATGCGGAAATACGGTATTTTGAAAACCTTAAAACATGCAAGATATATATAACACGAGGTGTGTCAAAATGTTACAAACTAACAACGGAATACAACAAAGAGACGAGGTCTCTTAAAATGTTAGCAAAGAACAAGTGTTTAACAAAACTAGCTACTATCGTCTAGAGGTGAAACTTCCAGGGACAACGCCCGCTAGCTCACACCCGAACCCCAAAATATCATATCCAAAAATCATCCAAAGCAGGCAACCTGTTCATCCATGAAAAACATGAATGCCACAGTCAGTGGGGAGTAACTCCGGATTCTCCCAGCCATATCACATCAAACGTACATATAAGGAAATACAAAAGTAAAGCATGCATATATATATAGATATACATGTGAGATACCATAAGAATTAAATAGGCAATTCTATAGATAATGATAAGAGCATAAAAGCACCAATCCTAATCCATCATGTTATTCAAAGACTCGGGAAAGACACTCTTAGGCAATCGAATACGCTCACTAGGGCTTGCATCTCACCGTTTGCGGTATAAGATTGATAAGATTGAGACTCGACAAACAAACCATGCCAAGTCATGCAATGATCATGAATAATCAATCATGAAATCACGCATTCAAGTATAACAACATAAAGACGACATCTCTCACGGTAAATGAAACGCACTAGCATCGTGTACATGGCAAGTATGATTACCAGGCATCCACGGGATAAGCATTTCCCTGTAACGCATACACGATCACATTTCGTATATGTTCACTAATTTCCTCCGGTAGGACGACGATAATAATACGGTCCTAGTCTAAATCTGGCCAGAATCCCGGAATCGCATTTTCCAGTTCGACATGCGATAAACGTTTCGCATCCAAGACTCGGTCAATCAAATGACGCCGAGTACCCCAAATTCGGTAGCAAACATTCACGAAAGAGGCGGAAAAGAGCTCAAGCCTCATAACATGCGGTACGCTACATGCAAAAAACACCACCTCGCAAGTACACAACATTTGACGGCCGGGTCGATCAACGCATAGCGTTCAACTCCCAACAACGTCGTCGTATGCCCACTAACACATGCATTTAAGCAGTAGGATACCTCTCCGTTCCGACATTCCAGCCTTACGAACGGGAAGGTAGCCAAGGGAATGAGAGTACAAAGCACAAGACAAAATAGTGCGCAAACCGTATCATTTGTAAAAACCGACTCAAAGTGGGACATATCGAAAACCGTCACGAAACATGTGATACAAGCGAATAAAAATATCATATATCCAAAACATGAA